>JARACY010000559.1:0-87047 GCA_029255725.1 Scrobipalpa atriplicella | reverse complement strand
CTTTGTCCGCTACAACTGCACACCGTTACTAATGAAAATATCCGAAATTTTCGAAAATAAGACTATAAACTATGCCCTGTTCTTTGGCCATGATGCAGTCCAAAGACCAGTGATGTGTGATTTAGGTTTTAAGAATAAATATTTATCTGATACTTGGGATGATTAATCCTTGTTCCGTACTTTGAATGATGTGTAAGCACAATGCAACTTTCACAAACTGTCCAAATTTAATTAATTCTTTACTTTCCTTATTATTGGCTAAGCAGAGTTCTTCGAACCCATTTGCGTATATCGGAACGTCGCGCCTTCTGTCAAAACCAAAATGACAGTTGATAGAACCACACATTCGAAATCGGTTGGACCAGCGTCGCTTCGCTCTAGTCCGACTTTCATGCCAAAACAGCCTAAAATTAATACATCACCGTCGCGAGTGATATCAAACAACTAATCTATCAGCCACTATAGAAGACACTACGAGTCAAGATAAAAGAACCACAAAAAAACCAGCATCAGCTAGGGCCCTGGCACTTGGAACTACCCCCATCGATACGCCAGGTAAGAAGGATTTTGCTTACTAGCCCTATTTTCCTTACATATTTTTGGACCTTCGAGCCAAATCTTGGTTTAAACAGTTTGTGTTAGTCTATTTAGTGCTAAAAACTACATATTTCTATAGTTTCTTTGTTCAAAACGCGGACATCAACCGCCATTGTTGAAGCTTACATTCAAGTTTTTTCGCATTTAGAGCTATTATTTTTCAATAATACCATTGCGTACAGTATTTTTACAACCTATTCTTACTATACATATCGATATTCATACGAAATAAGTTGATTTCAAAGACTTCATTTCACAAAATTTCTTACGAGCCACGCGGCCGATGCCAACCGACAAAGAGTTCAAAGTCCGTTCTACCGTTGACCTACTTATCTTATTTCATTTATAGCGGTTTTGCATTACGTGCAGTGAACCAATTTTAGTAGTTTCTTAAAACTCACCCAAGCGATTTTGCATTTCGTGTAAAATTCACTATTTAGCGGTTTTGTATTACGTACAAAATCCACCCAAATTATTTTTCTTCCATGCTGGACTGGGAGCGATAAAAAAACTTAGAGTGTTCCATCTGCCCTTCATCCCGGGCATGCTGTAGAAGCCAGCAAAAGGGACTTTAGGCAGATACATCTGAAGTAGCCATCAAAACTCATCACTCGCGACGTAGCAACATTTTATTTCTTTATTCATTAACACTCAGCCTAAACCCTTAGGGATAGAGGAGTGAATCTGTTTATCTTATTGTATTTATTTATTTATTTTTAACATAACGTGGAAGTGTACACAAACCTCACATTCACATAGGTATTATTTAATTAATATACATAACAATGGAATTGGAACAATTAGGTTTCGAACGCGAACTAGCCCTTAATAGCTTGCAGCTTATGGTAAATTGTAAGGGTAATGAATCCGAATTTCGAGTACGGGCAAAAGAATTAGCTACGATCAAAAAGTCATTCTTTCAAGCTCAATTAAAAATTGAAAAACTTTTGGCAAAACAAGAAAAGTTCGATAAAGAAAATAAAGACGAACAACTCAAGTTTCGTAATGATTTTGACAAATTATATTTTGAGGTTCAAGTAGTCTTGGAGTCTCTTAAGGAACAACGTAAACAAAGCGTGTCCGATCTCAACATGTCGCAACACTGTAACGCACATTGCTACAGTCATAACGCGATTTCTGCCAATTCTCATATACGTTTACCAAAATTATCTCTACAAAATTTTGATGGTAAATTAACGGAATGGAATGCGTATTATGATTTGTTCAAATCTATTGTTCATGATAATGCAACCTTAACAAACGTTGAACGATTTCGCTATTTATTGTCGTCATTAAGAGGCGAACCTTATAACTTATTAAAAACACTTCCGGTTACCGACAGTAATTATGAGAATGCGATACAAATTTTACTAACCCGTTATCAAAACAAACGAGTTATTGCAACCAAACATTTGGATAATATCTTAGACATGAAGCCTATGTCGGATAAAAACGTAGAACGTAGTCTACGAAACATCATGAATGTTTACATGGAAAATTTAAGTGCGTTAACGGCTTTAGATATTCCAGTTTCGGAATGGAGTTTTATTCTTTTGAACATTCTTTTGCGAAAAATTACACCGAATATTAGATGATTTTAGAGATAATTCAAACCGTTTTCTAATATTCGGTGTAATTTTTCGCAAAAGAATGTTCAAAAGAATAAAACTCCATTCCGAAACTGGAATATCTAAAGCCGTTAACGCACTTAAATTTTCCATGTAAACATTCATGATGTTTCGTAGACTACGTTCTACGTTTTTATCCGACATAGGCTTCATGTCTAAGATATTATCCAAATGTTTGGTTGCAATAACTCGTTTGTTTTGATAACGGGTTAGTAAAATTTGTATCGCATTCTCATAATTACTGTCGGTAACCGGAAGTGTTTTTAATAAGTTATAAGGTTCGCCTCTTAATGACGACAATAAATAGCGAAATCGTTCAACGTTTGTTAAGGTTGCATTATCATGAACAATAGATTTGAACAAATCATAATACGCATTCCATTCCGTTAATTTACCATCAAAATTTTGTAGAGATAATTTTGGTAAACGTATATGAGAATTGGCAGAAATCGCGTTATGACTGTAGCAATGTGCGTTACAGTGTTGCGACATGTTGAGATCGGACACGCTTTGTTTACGTTGTTCCTTAAGAGACTCCAAGACTACTTGAACCTCAAAATATAATTTGTCAAAATCATTACGAAACTTGAGTTGTTCGTCTTTATTTTCTTTATCGAACTTTTCTTGTTTTGCCAAAAGTTTTTCAATTTTTAATTGAGCTTGAAAGAATGACTTTTTGATCGTAGCTAATTCTTTTGCCCGTACTCGAAATTCGGATTCATTACCCTTACAATTTACCATAAGCTGCAAGCTATTAAGGGCTAGTTCGCGTTCGAAACCTAATTGTTCCAATTCCATTGTTATGTATATTAATTAAATAATACCTATGTGAATGTGAGGTTTGTGTACACTTCCACGTTATGTTAAAAATAAATAAATAAATACAATAAGATAAACAGATTCACTCCTCTATCCCTAAGGGTTTAGGCTGAGTGTTAATGAATAAAGAAATAAAATGTTGCTACGTCGCGAGTGATGAGTTTTGATGGCTACTTCAGATGTATCTGCCTAAAGTCCCTTTTGCTGGCTTCTACAGCATGCCCGGGATGAAGGGCAGATGGAACACTCTAAGTTTTTTTATCGCTCCCAGTCCAGCATGGAAGAAAAATAATTTGGGTGGATTTTGTACGTAATACAAAACCGCTAAATAGTGAATTTTACACGAAATGCAAAATCGCTTGGGTGAGTTTTAAGAAACTACTAAAATTGGTTCACTGCACGTAATGCAAAACCGCTATAAATGAAATAAGATAAGTAGGTCAACGGTAGAACGGACTTTGAACTCTTTGTCGGTTGGCATCGGCCGCGTGGCTCGTAAGAAATTTTGTGAAATGAAGTCTTTGAAATCAACTTATTTCGTATGAATATCGATATGTATAGTAAGAATAGGTTGTAAAAATACTGTACGCAATGGTATTATTGAAAAATAATAGCTCTAAATGCGAAAAAACTTGAATGTAAGCTTCAACAATGGCGGTTGATGTCCGCGTTTTGAACAAAGAAACTATAGAAATATGTAGTTTTTAGCACTAAATAGACTAACACAAACTGTTTAAACCAAGATTTGGCTCGAAGGTCCAAAAATATGTAAGGAAAATAGGGCTAGTAAGCAAAATCCTTCTTACCTGGCGTATCGATGGGGTAGTTCCAAGTGCCAGGGCCCTAGCTGATGCTGGTTTTTTGTGGTTCTTTTATCTTGACTCGTAGTGTCTTCTATAGTGGCTGATAGATTAGTTGTTTGATATCACTCGCGACGGTGATGTATTAATTTTAGGCTGTTTTGGCATGAAAGTCGGACTAGAGCGAAGCGACGCTGGTCCAACCGATTTCGAATGTGTGGTTCTATCAACTGTCATTTTGGTTTTGACAGAAGGCGCGACGTTCCGATATACGCAAATGGGTTCGAAGAACTCTGCTTAGCCAATAATAAGGAAAGTAAAGAATTAATTAAATTTGGACAGTTTGTGAAAGTTGCATTGTGCTTACACATCATTCAAAGTACGGAACAAGGATTATCATCCCAAGTATCAGATAAATATTTATTCTTAAAACCTAAATCACACATCACTGGTCTTTGGACTGCATCATGGCCAAAGAACAGGGCATAGTTTATAGTCTTATTTTCGAAAATTTCGGATATTTTCATTAGTAACGGTGTGCAGTGTAGCGGACAAAGTGCTCCATCGAAAACCACTTGAAAGTAACCCCTAGTGAGTTTTGTAAGTGTGTTCTTCTTTGTCTTCTTCTTTGATCTGACCCCAAGCAATCTTCTCTATTGGTACTCCATCGTAATACGCCATGAGGAAAAAGTCAACTGCTGCATAACCCATGATAAGAGGTCCTTTGACATTCACCTGATGATTTGGCGTATAAACAATTTCAGTCTTGTTTTTCGTTAAATCGCAAAGCATTTCTTCTTCGCAAATCGGTGAGCTTTTGATATCTAAAATGTTATTCAGCATTTCATAAGCGTCGTCAAGTTCCATATCTTCTATTTCATTCTCGACTTGAACAGCAAGCTTTCTTCTAAAATGTTCCGAATCTTCATGTACCATAGGAAAGAAATAATCTTTCTCAACATGTACAGTTACATTGCAATTTTCAAAAGCAGTCTCTGCAAATTTCTTCGCTGTTAACTTAGTCCTCTGGCGTTCGTTTGCGTAGATGACACCTTTCTCTTTTGGACATCCATGAACTAGGCCTTCCTTTTCAAACCATTGGGAGAAGTACTTGCCCATGTAAGTTTCAAGTAAGGCACCTTTTTCTGTCAAATGGCTGAACGGTACGTCCCATTCCAACCAAGTTTTGTGTGTCGCTTTTGCTAGATCTCCTTTCATTTGAGGAGCTCGAATGTTATGCCTACTGATGATCACCACTTGTTCTAGCTTGTAAGTAAACACTATATTGGTCACACACAATACTAAAAACACAACATTGATCATCATGTTTACGTTTTATTTTAGCTCTTAGTCCTGCACATCCACAATGTGATTTGATGTATTCAAAATGCAACATTTCGTTTTTATACTTCATAGAATTAATGAAGTATACGATAAGATGAAAACAAGTTTACTAGTGATTTGACCTTTATTTGTCTTGTTTAGTCATAAATTACTATGTTCATATTTTTTTTTATTCTGGTTTATTTATTATTCTAAGATTATTTTTTTATTGACCTTAGTGCATCACCTGTGCGCGTGCATAAAATTTCTATGTTACGCTTTTATCATTACAGGCGAATGCTCGTATGCCGTACGCACCTATACAAATTGTTTCGAACCCCAACAAAGTATGTAGATATACCAGTTGTAAGGGACACACAGCTTAAATCGAACTGATAGGAGTTGCTCAGTGAACAAAACTGAACAACATTCACCTGGAAATTCTTTTAGAAAATAAATAAACGAACTTGGCTTTCCCATACAATCAAATGTCTGATCGTAGGAAAATTAATTTTTAATACAGCTGCTCAAAATGTGGCGTATTGCAGGGACGTAGAGCGTTCGGGATGTGGACTATTACACACTCGTGCTTTTTCTTTACCTTTCCCGAACTCGTGCGTTTTCTTTCCCAACTGTCAAAATAATGTCTATTAAAAAGAAAAAACCAACCACGAGGTCTTTACTAAAAATATTAGATTACTTTAGAGGCCGAAAATAAAGCAATGTATGGTCGAGTAAATTTATGTAAACGAGACCATACATTGCTATTTTGGCTGAGATTAGTACAGTACTTTTCTCTTATTTGCGAAGAAACAGTATCAATAAACTGAAAAATAAACATTAAACTTGCAATTCTTCCATAATATTGTAAAATTCAAAATTAGAATGGCGCCCATGACATGCGCACGTTCCATTCATTCATTCATTTTTTTTTTATTTGCGCATTCAGCCTTTAAAAAATTTATAACGTGAACTTAAAAACACCTAATCCATACTAGTGTGTGCTTTAAAGACCTCATGCAGAGGTCGTTAATGGTCATTAATGTCGTTTGGAGAAATTGCTGGCCGCTACGAGTACGAATACGAACTTGAGGATCGAAAAGAGTGAATGTACTGCTTCTTTTTTTTTTAAATAATGAAGCTATTCCCTAGCAAATGGGAGAAAAATTCTATTGAAGACTTGGCTGTATGGACATAGTTCCCTTTACCTAACCAGAATGGGTGAAGAAAACAAAAAAAAATCTCTGCTTATATACTTTTACGGCTGGCGCCATTTTCCTAAAATTTTCTTTGCGAGTTTAGTTGTTTGTTGCACAAAATGATAATATAATATGAGTAATTCCAACGATATTTTATTTGAATTAACACCGCCGGAACTTAGTATAATTCTGCGTATAATTGCACAAAATGCTTCGGAGAACATTTTACCGAATAAGTCAAAAAGTCGCTATCTACATACGACAAATTTATTGCGTGGAGAGAAGAGATTAGCTATTTATGTAACTGTTGCATAATGAGGGATATTTAACACGAGTGTGGTTTATGAAACGAGCGCAGCGAGTTTCATAAAAGTATACTCGAGTGCTAAATACTAATTATGTACAGTTTCATACAATAGTTTATCTACACTCATACAACAAATTTAAATTAAAGATAAAATAAAGTAATCATTATTTCTTCTTTTCTAGTTTGCTCAAATAGCAAGCATCTGCGTAAAAAAAAAAAAAAAAAACTTCATTTTGTTACAGCTTTGCGATAACGAAATGAAATTTGTATGGTTCCTTAGTCACGGCTGCATCGAAAGGTATATCATTTGCTTAGCGTTTCTGATAAGTAAATGAAGGATTTACGACATGAGTGTAGATAAATTATTTTATTAAATTGCTTAATTTTTTCGCAACTGTATTAAAAATAGTCGTTCTGTACACGTACGGAACCGTCATTGCAACTCGTTCCGACTGTCAACCCTCGCCTTCGGCTCGGGTAGACATTTGTCGGAACTCTTTGCAATGACAGCCATTCCGTACTAGTAATGAAATATACTATACCTTTTTTCATTTGCCGAAAGAAAGTCATGGTGAAAGCTGTTCAGTTTGCGTTAAGATGTCCCTTACGCCCCGTTAATTTCGTTTTATCCTACACTGGACTCTAAAGTAAATCTAGTGCATAATATTGAAGAAAAAAAACCCTTCCGGTCTGATAGAGTGCACCACGGGTACTGTCACGGGTACGGCAGACAAGTATTAAATGTTTTGGTTGGAATAAAAAATTACGCTGGCAGTTCGAGCGAGTATTGTTTTTTCATTTTTATTTTTCAAGGTTATCTATCAGGTTTGAACATAATAATAGTCCAAACTAAAAAACAACTTGAATAAATTCAGAATTACAGTATGGAAATCGTGTAAAAGAAATATGACAAGAATGTCAAGAAGGTTGAACTTACTTCCATGCTGGACTGGGACTGACAGAAAAACATAGAATGTGCCAACTGCGTCTCTTCCCAGGCATGTTGTAAAAACCAGCTAAGGGATTCGAGGGTTTCAGTGTATTGCAATTTAGGCGGTGGGCTGACAACTCGTCACTATAGCAATATACAAAAAATTATCTGCAATAACCCTCAAAATTTGTCAAACGTAACGGTACGACCTTTGGGTCGTTTTCGCTCTGCCTACCCCATTAGGGATAAAGGCGTGATTTTATGCATTGAAATGATACGGGATAAAATAGTCTTAAAACACAGTAGTATTTTCCATTCTATTATAATATGTCCTATGTATTATAATATGACTCTTTTAGTTTTTAAATTTATTTTATAACACATTTGCTCGTAAAGGGTCTCTTATTACACCAATTTCAATATTGTATTGTATCTTATTACGTACTTGTGCGTAATCGTAATGTAAAATGCACGAGTGCTGTAAAACACACGATTTTTTTTTTAATTAGGTAAAACGCACGGTTTACCGAACGGTACTTTTTTAAATCTTAGCAAAGAGTTTTTACGTCAGAAAAGTGGTAAACCTTTTATGAATAAATTTAACTTTGGGAGTAATAAACATTTCATTCTTTAAGTTAATTAATTTTGACAAAAAATTTCAACAATTTATCTGTAACAAAACATAAAAATATTAATTTAGTTTATTAGTAATACTGGCTGTTTGTGTGCCTTTGCCTTAAAAAAAAAAGCGCTGCGCGATATATACTAAGTAATCTGTGGATGCGCGCGCATCGCTAATTTGTAATCGAGTAAAGATTATTCCGCGCGTTTTCAGCGTTGCCGTTAGGGGACATTTTACACATTTGACGTACCTTTTTGGGCTCCCATGTGTAATGTGTAATCTTGCCAGTACATGTGTAATTTCTTTGAACTCACCGCCAAAATATCTCAATCAAAGAAATAAATGAGCGCTGCTGCGTATAGAGAAACGTAGAGAAAGCTAACTCATTTTATCTCCCTTGCTCTAGCAAAACTCCATATTAAAGCATCTCTTTCACTCATCACAGAAGCAGCGATCTCACTACCCAATTTACCGGGCCCTAAAATATTAGTTGATATTGGTAAGAGTTTCTTATGTTTGTACCATGGCTAAAAAATGAGCTAAACCACCGTTTACCAAGCTACTTTTTCTAAGTGTTATTGGGTCATTCCTTGTACATACAGATTAAAAGAAAAAAGTAATGGCGTTTTCAATCCAAAAAACATCCAAAAAATTACTACAAAAAAAAAGACTGCTGTTATGAGTGATTTGCGAAAAAAAAATGCTCATGTACACTTTTGTCACAATATTATGTACACTTTTTGCGGCGGATATGTGTATTTTGGGATCTCGGTTGCGGCAACACTGCGCGTTTTTTCTTTTCGCTGTATTGTTTTAATTTTTTTGCTATTTCCTCGCAAATATGTTATAAAACGTCGTACGACATACGTGCGGTTTGATAATTACAGCCTCTGCTTTCTTATAGCCATCGGGCTAGCAATATTTTCTCGGCTGTAATGATCAACCCACCGTACTAATATCGTAATGTACTATTTATTACTCTTTCAGGGATGATATGACTAAAGTGTCGAATTTACCAAAGTGCTAAATTATAAGTAGTACAAGGGTCTTTTGGCGCTTGGGTGACATTGACAGGAGCATCCAACAGTTTGAGTCTGTTTCAAAACAGCTCCGACATCCTCTATAGAGCCTCTATAAAGCCTCTATAAAGCCTCTTTAGAGGGTGTCGGAGCCCAAAAAGAGCTCCTGTCAATGTCACCCAAGCGCCAAAAGATCCTTGTGCCTTGTACGATTTGTACCAAAGTACTAAAATGACAAATGTCATAATGATCAAAATAACATATTTAAATTTCAACAGATTAAAAATAATAAAAATACCAAGTAAAAATAACACTAAAAATAAGCCAATCCTACCCTAAAATTCCGCCTCAAAATTAAATTGTTTCTAACAAACTTTGCATTTTGGCGACGAATCTTTTAGTTCGTATAATTAATTTTAATGTATGCTAATGTAACGTCACAGTTTGAAATAATCAGTCAGCATCTGGCCGGTCCATTGGATATTTTACGTCCCTTCCTAAGATGTTGCTTCTGTTATCATTATCAGCTCATATACGTCCCCACCAAGGGGCATGAGCCTACACTGGAAAGGGATGGACGGCCCTTAGTCGATCACGTGGGCTCAGCACGGACGTAGTCGACTTTACTTGACTATACACAACCTTTAAATTTATTTGTAGATGTGTGCAGGTTTCCTCACGATGTTTTCCTTCACCATTAAAGCGGTATGAAATTCGGAAACCGAAAAACACATTTGACCACGACCTTCTACGCAGGAGGTAAGGTAGCGACCCTATCCGCTACACCATCGGGCTGGCTATTTTGTGTTGGCTAATAATTCTGTAAATCAAATCATAGAATTTTATAACTATGAACTTTGATCAACCGTGATCTTGTTATCCGTAACAAGTACATATTTTTATTAGTTTTCCGTATAAATGTAGCAGTACCATTATTATTTTGAAACTGACAGTCTCTGAGGTGCCGTGCGAGGAACAGTCAAAAACGAGATGGCTGTTGAAAGTTTATTTCTCTTGTTGTGTTTAACAAGTGTCGTGTTTCCTTACAAACTAGAGCAGGTTGTGGTCATAAGCAAACATAATATTCGAGCCCCACACAAATGTCAAAACAGGGAACTTAATAAACGCTACACCAAATAAAGTGGGGTTTCAATGACACATTGCCATCATACTTGACAGACAATTACTGGAAACTTACATGGGCAAGTATTTTTCCCAATGGCTACAAAAAGAAGGGTTTTCGAAGAATGCCTCGAAGGAAAAGCAGACATTTACGCAAATAACAATCAAAGAACAGAAGTATCAGCAAAACAATTTACTGTAACATTTTTTGAAAATTGCGACTTAAGGGTCTATGTGCTCGCGGCAACTGTCCCTTTCAAACCAATGACAGAATGCGCGCTCGGTCTTTTTCTACCATGGGGCTGTTTCAAGCCGATTTCATATATTTTTGCATATATCTCAATGTACTCAAAAAATTTTGAAAAACAGAGTTGATTACAATGTTCTTCATAATTATACGGTGAATTCGATATAACATTTGCTGTTTCTAAGCTCATAGAAATGTCACAGTTGTTGAAATTCGGCATTGAGACGCCAGTTTTTCATGATATTTCTATTGATTTCCTGGTGTAATCATAGTATTTTTAGATTAAATTTATGAATCTAGTTGTTCTCCATATTTTAGAGAAGCTAATCATATATAGATTTATTGAAAATTCTACTATTAACTATCATAACAAAGTGAAATGCCGGACCGTGTTTAGCCCGATTTAGAGTACTTCCCTCCTTAACTATACACATTGACAACAAATTTTTCTTTCCTGAAAAAATATCTTTGGAACAAATTAAAGATAAACTTGAAAATTTGGATCTTAAAGAAGCTTTTCGTAAGCTCAACACAATTTTAGATATCAAGAACTCTAAGGTTTGCAAAGAAGAATCATTTTGCGATTATAATGAAAAGAATGGAGCTACTGTTAGAGTACTATTATATATTCTGTGCTGTTAGTGATTACAATCAGCCTTGGGTGTAGACGCTTTTCTGATGGCATATTATAATGGAGTGCCACTGAAAGATATTGGCTAAGGAAAACTTAAATATGAAGATCTGGAAATTTTTACTCAAATTACTAGAAGCTACATTGATGTACTATATAATGAATCTTATTTTTGTTCGTATTTAAGTGAGCTAATGGTGAAGAAAATACATGAAATCGTTCAAAATGAGAGTCTGAAATATGCATTGTTCTTTGGCCATGATAAAACTCTATGTCCATTTATGTGTGCTTTAGGTTTTAAGAGTTTTACGATACCTAACAGTCTTGAAGATTATCCAAATGGTTCGAAGTTAGCTTTTCAGAAGTGGCATGATGAATCAGGCGATAGGTAAATACCTATTTCAACAAATGTTGAAAACTGAATTTGTTTATGCAACAACTGAACAATTAAGGAATGGAAGTGAATTATATTTGGAGAGTCCACCGGCTTCTTTGGTTATGGAGTTGACAGACTGCGCTACAATGAAAATGGATTCTGCCCGTGGTCGAACTTCATTCATTTTTTTTTTTTTTTTTTTTTTTTTATTAAGGCTTGGTATTCTTGAAAAATTTAAAGTCATCGATTGACAGGTACACAGAGTACAGTACACTACACCAATTCCAGTGTTCTATCGCCCATAATTTTAAGTAGGTAATTTTGTTTTCGTAGATTAGTCCATAAGAACTCTAAAATGTATATTGCATAAATACTTTTTTATTTATTTATTACCTATACCTACCTATAAAATTTTAAATTATTCGATTTTTGTATTATTTTTTATTTTAGTTAAATTTGTTTGAAATTGACTCTAATCTATGAGCAAGACAGAGTCGACGATGTGACGATGTTACCCAGAACAGGTTTATACATACGACAGCTGTTGCTAGAGCTCCTCATTGGATCTTGGGATTTTCGAACGCCTGCGAAAAAGTCAATAATGATGTCATTCTAATTCATAGATAGCGCTGTCACTTTCTTAACTTTGACATAAGAACAAGATAGTAAATAAACATATGACAAATTATTATTGACTTTCCTAATCTGACGTAAGACTGTGCTTATATGACGTAAAATAAGAGAGCATGCTCTATGCTTACCTAGTTCTTATTTAAAGCGTCTTATATCAAAATAGGAATATCAAATTATGTTTATTTACTATCCAGCCCCTGTAGCATGCCGTCACGCGATAACGAATATAAAGCATCTATCTGTCAAACTCCCATACAATATGACAGATAGATGCGATAAAATGTGTGATAAAACGGCTATCACTGCCTTATCGCGGCCGCATGCTACGGGGGCTGTTTTTATGTCAAAGTTGAGAAAATGACAGCGCTATCCTTAGATATAAAATAATAATATAATTCTTAAATTAGAATTAGAATAATGTCGCGATAATCGACAACGTTGTTATTTTGTTTATCGATACAGAAAAACCTTTAATTTATAAACTGTGTTTAACGTGTACTGTATAAACTATATCAGGCGCAACAACTGTCGACACTCTCAATCCCATTTTGAACTAGGATTAAACTGTTAAAGCAGTCCCTACAGCCCGCATCCCGGAGGCAAGTCAAACGATAACAAAATGGCCGACTCAAAAATGGCGACAAAGTGACACTGCTGCGGTCCCGTATGATTGTTAGCTCAGTGTTTATGACACATAGAACTTCGTGCCTTGGAGTTATGTAATGGATAGATGTAGTTTTGAGTAGAAATGGCTTTTAGAGTTTGTTAGTTTGCTGGATAGGCCAGCAGGGTCATCCATCATCCATGTCGATTGTCGCTCTATAAAGCCTTAATAGCCATAATAGCCTTATAACACCCCCGTAGCACTACGGTAGCATGCAGCCGAGATAGCAATTTTTTTATTCGGAATGGGTTTGCTCTTGACTCTAGACACTAGGTTAGGGATAACCGTGACAGAGTCGACGATGGAGCGAGCTCACCCGGAAGATGCCTGTTATGGCACTGGCAATCTCACGCACCGACGGAACACAGCAAGCTGTTTGGCGCCGGACTCCGGACTCCGGTGAGAGGGTGGTCACGAGCCAGGCGGCCCCTTGCGGAGCCTACCACCGATTTGTTGGGATCATTTAGCCGGACTTTTTCACAGGCAAGCCTGAGTTGCCGTTGTCCGAGGTGGACCACTAGGAGGTACATCCCATCCCACCCCATATATTTATAACATCTATCTGTCAAATTGTATGTGAGACAGACAGTTGACAGTTATTAATGGTTATTAATATTATATTGGTTATCGCGTGGCGGCATGCCACTGCGGGGATGGATTTCATTAAAATCTTTCTTAGAACACAGACAATGGCCTCGATTCACGCCGTCCAGTTACTAATTCTAATTCCTAGTAGCGCTGTCACTTTCTTATATTTGACATAAGAACAGGATAGCAAATTAACACATGACTTTGACAAGTCTGTTCAAATTATCAAAACACAAATTTGCTTTATGAAGTTCTTGAATAAAAAGGTTTGCAATGATTAGAAATCAAGAAAAAGAGCTGTTGATATTATTACAAACTTTCATCACCTAGGTATTTAACCCCTTTAAGGATAAAAAATCCAAAAACTCTGATACACGTGTCCATTAATATTTGGTTATTAGCCTAAACACAAAATTATAAGATCCTAACTACAAAACTGACGGAGTATCCATACAAACTTCCATCCCGTATTTAACCCCTTTAGTTGTAGAAAATCCAAAAATGCTGAAACACGTATTCATTACTTTTAAATCATTACCCTAAATACAAAATAAGAAGATCATATCTTCAAAATTGACGGACTTACAAACTTCACACCCCCTTTTAACCTCTTTAAGGGGGGAAAATCCAAAAATCCTTTCTTAGTGGTAGGTTTCGTTATAAAAGGAACCTGCTCTCCATATTTCACTATTCTAGCTTTAGTAGTTTAGGCTCTGTGTTGATGAATCAGTCAGTCAGTCAGTCAGTCAGTCAGTCAGTAAGGACAAACGATTTTATAAGTTTAGAGAAGATGACACTAGGTTGCGATAAGGTTGCGGTTGTCTTTATTTCTTTGATCATTTTGACCCCTAGGATTCCTAGAACAAGGATTCTCTCAAACTAAAAAAAAATAATGAGGAATTTTGTTGTTGTTAACATTAACAATGTTTGGTCTTGGTACCTACTCAGTACGAAGTGCTATTTCTAATTATTCAAAAAGCCAACGGTGTTAACATTTTACATGTCAGTACCACATTCCTGTACATTTCCGGATGAGCATTCCCGTCTGACGTGCGTCTGACTGAATATTTCACGTCGAATGTAACCAAAACAATGCGAACCTCAATTTTTCATCACAACCTGACTGCGCATGTGCGAATGAATGAACAAAATACACGCATGCGCGGGAATTTTGCAAAATGGCGGAACGCTCCTGGTCCCTACACCATTGTTGTGATAAATTCCAAATTTAAATCCTATCAAACGCCATTTAATCGGTAAAAAATAAAAGTAAAAAGTAAAAATAACTTGAAACGATTCAGCCAGTGTTGGGTGTTTTATAGTTCAAAGATTGTGACTGTGTGGGATATTTAGGACTATGTTGACAGATCAAAGGAAATCAGTGAAGATGAGTGACTGCTATTTTTTATTTGGTTTATCTAGACTCGGGCTATCTTTTGCGTGAATTCGGAGCAGTGTCAACAGTCTGTTCTTTTTGTGGGACAAAGAAAATTGCTTATGAGGGGAAAAGCAGATGACGAAAACACCCTTTAATGAAGCAAAGGATGTACGTCATGTTATTAAGGTAAGACGCGTTAATGTAGTACTAGTGAATGTGTAAGTTATAAAGATGAGCGAATTTGGTAAGCATTCAATATTTTCCTATAGAATCACAAGAGGCATAAAAATAATACTTATAAGGCAAGGCTCTTGTCGTTCATTTAGAATTTAATAAGTTAGATACTATAAAGGATTTTGGTTAACAAGAGAAATTTATAATGTTAATGTCACACCTGCGTTTTAGAAAGTTTTATTTGATATTTAAATTATAATAGTTACGTCTCAATTTTGTGAATGTAAATATAATTGGTATATCAAATCACTTTTTGGATTAATATTTTCTAAAGCAGAAATATGATACTCTACTTAATTACTTATAACGGATTATAGGAATCAAAGTTTTTTTTTATGTGGAAATTTTCTGACACAAAAAAAAACTTCATTTTAATTGATCATTGGCGTCATGAGACACCCAATTTACAGAATGCTGACGTCATGGAAACCACAACTTTATGATATCTTAAAGCAACCTTATATCACTGTATTAAAGGCTTTTTCTGCAATACAAGCGTGTCATTTAGACCAACACATTTTCTAAACTACTTTTAAACCTGTCATCCTCCTTATATTAGAAATGCAAAAAAGAAAAATTTAATAAGTAAGTAGTCGTAAAATGAGAATATACTAAAATATGGTCACCTAAAAACGCTTATGTAATACGCCCTAACATCATTGTCACAGCTGTTTTATTTTATATTTTTTAAATATCTCAATACTTTACGGTACTCTTAAATGACCTACTTTTTTCAACATGCTGGACTGGGAGTGATAAAAAAACATAGAATGTGCCAGCTGCATCTCCTCCCGGGCATGCTGTAAAAATCAGCTAAGGGATTCGAGGGTTTCAGTGTGTTGCAATTTAGGCGATGGGCTGACAACCTGTCACTATAGCAATATACATAATCAATCATCATCTGTAATAGCCCTCAAAACTTGTCAGACGTGGCGGAACAACCTATATTTAGGTCGTTTTTGCTCTGCCTAGGGATAAAGACGTGATTTTATGTATGTATGTATGTATGTTTTTTCAACATCCCAAGAGGTCACTAATAATTTACCTTCAGATTAAAGAAACTCATTTATTTACAAGTTCAAACTATTTCAACGCAAAGGCCAGGGGTGGCCAGGGACACGTCTGTTTAGGGTCGAAAGCCTCGTTAAGTTTCTCTACAACTTCAATAAAGGGCTCGATTGTAGTAAAACGGTGGATGACTCTACAATTTGATAAAGTTTAAAATACGTGTTGAAATGCTTTTAATTCGTAATTATCAAGTAATATTGTACATAGGTATGGGTTTATTAAAATGCTTAATAGCTTTATGGTTAAAGAAATTTTATACATATTCTGTCATATTTATACGAAATCATAGGTACTCAATGATTATGACTATGACATTAAAGCATAAGTACCTTCATTTAATATTACCTCCATTTTTCCATTTCTCTTGATTTTCTTCATCTGATTAGAGTTTTTCCGGCCTAAAATGTTGGTGTCCGCTTTTCAGCTTTTTCTATTTCACTATTCCCGGTCTTCGGCATCCACTTGTTTAAATTCAATCTCCTTTTTCCTCTTCTCGCTATTAAAAAAAACTTTACTAAAACATGTTTAAAACATGCTTGTTCCTTTATGAACGGAAAGTAGGTAGTGTAGTTTCTATACCAAGTTATAATATAAGTATAGGTAGTAGGTACATTAACGTTTTCCTTCTGTTACGTTAAACTCGTATAGTACGCCTTGCACGCTTTCACGTAACGGAACTCGGAACTACAGTGAGTACTGCATTCAGTTTGCTCCAGTCTTTCTCGTCATATACTTAAAAAGTACGAGGCTTGCAAAGTAGACTTGATTGGGCGCTTTTCCACTAGACGGCACGTCAACGGCAACGGCGACGGCACGGCGACGATCACGTGACAATATCTATGGGAATCGATGACATGCCGTGACGGTGCCGTGCCGTCAAGTGGAAAAGCGTGTCATATAATTTCATTGATTTTCATATATTATCTCACCTACGATATCGTCGACGGTACCGTGCCGTCGCCGTTGCCGTTGACGTGCCGTCTAGTGGAAAAGCGCCCATTGTGTTTGTACAGGGAGTAAAAAAATTAGCTGACCAAACTTTAGGGTGTGAATCATGAAACTGAACAACTTTCCCCAAGGTAAAGAAACTGAACAACTTTCCCCAAGGTAAAGAAACTGAACAACTTTCCCCAAGGTAAAGAAACTGAACAACTTTCCCCAAGGTAAAGAAACTGAACAACTTTCCCCAAGGTAAAGAAACTGAACAACTTTCCCCAAGGTAAAGAATGGCTCTCCCATACAAAAATGGTGACAGCGGCTCGAGTCATTTTGTATGGCCAAATATTTTATTTTCGGCCTATGTTGTGGCTGTCGTGAGATAAAACAGCTGTTCAAAGAAGTCGTAGTGCAATGCAACTGACTGATGAAGTTGAAACAACCCTGAAGTACCTCGGTGGCAGCGGCGTGGGGTGGGAGGGTTATGACAAGTGCCTGAATAAGGCAAGGCTTACAACACTACTGAATTTCAGCGGTAGGGGGGTACAGAATTATAGAATCATGCCTTGGGCCTTTTTCTACAGTATACCATATTGTGTTCGATGTTGTTTTATTACTACAAATCCAGTACTTCTTCTTCATCTTACCGTGTCGCGACAAATCAAATTTTCTCAGCCCTAAAACTTGCCACACAGATTGCGTTTGGAGTGGCTGGCAATCCAGTACTGAATAAAATCAAATCTAAAGTAAATAAATTTACATTTTATTGAACAAAATATTTCTTTAATATGAAAAGGCAATAAAAATAAACCTATTCAAAAACAACCTATTCACATCTTTTTCGTGAACGAATGGGATTGATAAGAGCATAAAGATTTTTCCAAATTTCATTCTAAGATTGGTTCCCATTTCAAAGCGAAAATATTACCCGGATTCATTAGATCAGATTCACAACCTCTTTCCATTCGAAGAGACATGAAAACCAGCGCTTACCAGTTACCACAGAATAAAAAATAATCTACCTCCCTGAATTGATTACCTGCCGATGATAATCTGAGAAAAAACCAGACTTTAAGCGGTTTTTACCGGATAAATGAAAAGAACCAACCACCGACATGATATAAAAATGACTACGCTTGAATTATGAAGTCGTGTTGTCAAAGCTACAAATCAGAAAGGCCAACATAGTAAATGGAATATAATAGTCTTCTCATTCTATTTATTTTAGTCTTAGGGTTACAGGTTTACAGGTTTGGTTATATCTACGAGATTATTTTTCTCAGTTGACAAAGAAAGATGATCTAAGCTACGAGCCATTTGCCTAAAACTCTGTATTGTGTGTTGCAAAGTTAAATAAATTCAACGTGTCAAATGACTCTACCACAACCTTTTTTTTCGATACAACTGCAAAGTCGAAACAATAGAATGAAGGTGAAAAATATTGGATAAAAGAATTTGATGCACGAAATTTGATAAAGGGCAAAAACCTGTATTAAATTCAATAAGGATCGTTTATATTTAATCTGAAATTACCCTCAAACTTGTCAGACGTGGCGGAACGACCTTTTTTGCTTAGGTCGTTGACGCTCTGACTATCGCATTAGGGATAAAGCCGTGATCTTATGTAAGCATGTTAAAACTTTGTTTTCAATCGATCATTAAGCGAAGTCCTCCTGTTACTGTATCTATGGACCCGGTTCATCGTATTTATATCCACTTGTATCCGAACCCAAATACCCGGGCGTACCGGCAGAGTTTTTGTGGAGGCACTTGCGATTAAAAAGAATCCGGGTTTGGATGTGGGACATTGATTTTGTTTACGTTAGTCTGTTTGTTTACGTTTTTCGTGGTCTGAGCCATGGGCTTACGATCCGGAGGTCCTGGGTTCGATTCCCAGGGGGGAACACAAAGTTGATATTTGTCAATTTATCACTTTGTGTTGGTTTTCCCCCAGTTTGGTTAGGACATTGCAGGCTGAATCACCTGATTGTCCGAAAAGAAAAAGGATTCCGTGCTTCGGAGGGCACGTTAAGCCGTCGGTCCCGGTCGCTGTCTTTGATAGTGGTCGTTACTGAAACCATGTCAGAGGCCTATAGCTGTGCTACTAGGTGGTTTGAAAACTCTGACACCAGGATTTATCGGGTCGTTGTTCGACTCGAAAATCCACTCGCTAAGAAGAAGAAGTGGAAGATAACAGTATTGGGAGATACCTTTTAGGTCTGCGTTTTTTTATTTTCCATCATACGAGTACATTACATATCTATATCCGGCATACATTACATACCTATAGCTGCCTTTGCGCGCATTATTCTTGAAATTGATTTTGTATACGTTTAATGTTTATGTATTTTTGTGTGCAATAAAGAGTTACTTACTTACTTACTATCCTTCAAGGGGTGAAAAGAACATAATCGGCCTAATACAACATTATGATACCTACTGTTTCATTACATTTTGGTGCAATAACCTATACTCCATTACTTTTTAAGAAATATTTTTTGTCATAATAAAACACTGGTTTTGTGTGGCACAAATTAAGTATTTCCTATTAATGAACAAGGTATTAAGGGAACGAGGGTTTTCTTTGCGAAGAATTTGTTTAACGCTCTCCCGTTCACGTAAATGGAAATTTTGAAAATAAATAAAACACAACTTATATCCATTAAAAGTGTTTTCCCAAAACTTCCCATCACTGCCTTCGAAAATTCGCATCTGAAAATTAATTTTCTCAACAAAACGCGTCATAATTTCGCATCAGCGGCGGAAGTGACTTCGGCGCCTCAGACAAAGACTTCGAGCAACAAAAGCTATTGTATCGGAGCCTCGAGACGAAATACCCTTACATTCCGAAAGCTAACCCTTCTGTTTGTTTACCAAATAATAATTCGACTACTTACCCAGATACTATGAGGTCAATTCTGGGTGCACACCGCTATAAATGTGTCAATGATGTTAATTCAGGACGCACTATTACTAATTCTAATTCTTAGTAGCGCTGTCACTTTCTTAAATTTGACATAAGAACAGGATAGCAAACACACACGTGACTTTGACATTCTTAATTTGACGTACGGCGCTTTAAATAAGGAATGACCATAGAGCGTGCTCACTAATTTTAATTAATTTAAGTAGTCTTATGTCAGATAAGAAATGTCAAACTCACGTATTTGTTTGCTATCCTGTTCTTATGTCAAAGTTAAGAAAGTGACAGCGCTACTAAGAATTAAAATTAGTAACTGGACGGCGTGAATTGAGGCCAAATGTCAAAATCGCTAAACTAAAATTAAATTTAACCGGTGACATAACTAAAGGATATTCCAGGCGAACCCACATTTTTTAAACATTTGACATAATAGTCCTGTGGTGTTGCTAGTCTGAAGAAGTTTTTCTTTTTTTTATCAGTTTTATCGCTCTGGAAACTAGACTTGGAACAGTTTTTCGCCTAGGACGGAAAAGGTTTCGTTCATTTCCTGGAAAATAAGAGTTTCCGAAAAAAACTAAACGTCATCCACCCTTCGGAATAACTGTCAATCAAGTCAAGGTCGGGTATTATTACTTTACTCTTTGCGTTTATATTTGCTTTTCAGTAATAAAGCTCACCAGTGTTTTTCCGTCAATTATGACGTAATTATGACGGTCAATATTATTATCAGATCTTTGAATTATCAGACTTAGTCAAAAATATAGCGAGGTCATACATACATACATATAAACACGCCTTTATCCCTAATGGGGTAGGCAGAGCGTAAAGGACCTAAACAAAGGTCGTTCCACCACGTCCGACAAGTTTTGAGGGTTATTCCAGATGGATCTGTATATTGCTATAGTGACAGGTTGTCAGCCCATCGCCTAAATTACAATACTGAAACCCTCGAATCCCTTAACTGATTTTTACAGCATGCCCGGAAGGAGATGCAGCTGGCACATTCTATGTTTTTTTTATCACTCTCAGTCGAGCATGGAAGTATAGCGAGCTCGACCCCAGAAAAATCCTATTCACTGTAAATTGAGGCTGACTAGACGAGTAGCACTCGCCAACTGCAGGTACGACTGCAGCTGTTGACAACAGTCAACAACTAGACTATGACCACTGTAACTTTGCATTTAAAGATCTTTCTATGAAAACCCTTTACTGAGAAAATAAGTTTTTAGTTTTTAAGAAACTTTGATTTGTAAACGTTTAATAAAGAACTATACTGTGTGTAAGGGACAGCGTCCCGCAAACTGATAGGGGTTGCTCAGTCAACCAAACTGAACAACTATCAACAGGATTTTTTTTCAGGAAATGAAAAAAGTTATTGGCTTTTCCATACAAATTGTCGGATCGAGGCCGTCTCTTTGTGTGATAAAGCAATTTTTTTTTCATTTCCTGAAAAAAGTTCCCGGTGATAGTTGTTCAGTTTGGTTGACTGAGCAACCCCTATCAGTTTGCGGGACGCTGTCCCTTACACCCCGTATAATACTTATTGAATAACATAAATAATACCTTATTGAATAAAGAAAAAAAATACACTAGGAAAAGGAGGTCAAAAATTTTTTTGTTTTGATTTATTCTATAATAATTTGGAGTGTGCTCTCAGGGTTATGTTTTCATCTTATTCTTATGATCCTTTTAGTAGGGAGTGCCTAAAGCGTAGTATGTCTCTTTTGGGAAATGTTATTCATGTTTTTATAATTTCTTGTTACATAATTTTCATAAAGTTTAATTTAAATGGGTGCTAAGAATCCTAAGGTGGCACCAATGTCCGATATTTAGATTTATCTAAACTTATAAAATCGTTTGTCCTTACTGACTGACTGACTGATTCATCAACGCAGAGCCTAAACTATTAAAGCTAGAATCGTTAAACTTAGAGAGCAAGTTCCTCTTATAACGTAACCTCCCACTAAGAAAGGATTTCCGGATTTTCCCTCCCTAAACGGGTAAAAAGGGGGGTTGAAGTTTGTATGAAAGTCCGTCAATTTTGAAGGTAGGATCTTCAAATTTTGTTTTTAGGCTAATGATTAAAAAATAATTTATACGTGTGCATTTTTGTATTTTTCACCCCTAAGAGGGTTAAATAGGGGATGTAAGTTTGTATGGAAATTCCGTCAATTTTGATAGCAGGATCTTCCAATTTTGTTTTTGGGCTAAAGATTAAAAATAATGAACACGTGTTTCAGCGTTTTTGTATTTTCCACCCCTTAAGGGGTTAAATAGGGGATGGAAGTTTGTATTGTTATTCCGTCAATATTAACGGTAGGAACAGCGCGGGAACCCAATCCCACGGGAAAACTCTCAGCTGCGGGTGAAACCGCGGGGCGGAAAGCTAGTTTTCAATAAAAAAATGGATGAAGACCCGTATCTTTTGATAAGCCCATTTTCAGTTGAAAAATAAATAAATAAAGATGGTAGCGTTTTACGAGACAACTCGTATAGGATGGGATCGTAGAAATTGCTACGCCGTAGTATATGATCGTAGCCGCTTCGTAGTCAATTTGTTACAAACGCGCTACGCATACAACATAGTCTAGTTAGCCTGAAAAATCCAATCAGAACCCAATCCAGACACGCCGAATAAAAAACTGACGCACAAAAACCGAACCACGAAAAAGAAAAAAAAAGTGCAAAAACCTTAAATAAAAACTCAGCTATCAAATAGTTTGATAGAACCGTACAAATACACTAGCGGGAGGTTGTACGATTGTGGGTGATTCTGCAACTGTTGCAAAGTTACTCTGATTTGGTTTGGAAGAGAACTTCCTTATATGACAATTATTTTAAAAAAAGAGTTCCAAACACCTGACTGTAGTATTTAAAAAATTTTGTATGCATTACTTTCAATTTATTTTAATAAATTTTCTCGTGGTTATGGTGGTTTCCCCCCGGTGAAAAGTAGAGTATGTCCTGTTCTGGGCCGTATCCTCTATATGTGCCAAGTTTCATCTCGACCTGTCCAGCGGGGCTATGATGCGCTCTGTGGACTTCGTTTTGTCTACACATTATTTCTTTCGTTGCGCACTTCACAACGGAAAAGGACAGGGCATTAATCAAAGTGAAGTATGCAACATGTGTAGACAAATCAAAATCTACAGTGCACATCATAGCCCTGCAGAAGTTCAATCGTCTATTCATTGAGTAACAATCATTCGTTATTTCGTATTTTTTATTGTAGAGTTGAGTTCCGTATTTTGATATCATTGTTGTTAATGTGTCATTGTTTTTATCTGATTCAAAACTTAAAAAAAAAAGGAACTCGTCCGGCGTCGTACCTACTTATGCCACTATTTCAGGATACTTTATTCTGTTCTGTAACCGTTTCTGGGTGTGAATGTTCGACGTCCTTTGCAGAATTAGGCCTTTTAAATAAACTTTGTATGTATGCCACTTTTGCTCTTCCAATTTCGCTGTTTGGAGTGCGGCTGTCCAATTAAATTGGTCGCTGTCCAGTTTTGTCCAGTATTGTCCTGCACTAAGCGTCGGGATGAGATGGGACTAGATGGGACAAGTCGGGACATGGGCACTTTGTAGTTGAGTTGTATTTCTATTAGTAAAACTTATTTTATAAATGTTTTTAAGTTACTACTTACTGAGAGGAAGAAAATAAAATCGTTTATTCGTGATTTGCATGTTTTCATCGTTGAACATTTTTATTAATTTATAGAGGGAGCAGACAAGTCACATGATGGTAAGGATCCATGTAGCATTGGGTACTTGACTGGGTAGCTTAAAAAATTCAAAAATTTTATACTTAAAACTGATGGCTAAAAATATTGTGGATTTCATTCATCATTTAAAAAAAAACTGCACGTTCAGATTTTGATAATCGAGTTAAAAGTATATAAGTTATTGATTTGAGTAGTCAGTATTTACTAAAATGTGACGTCATAACTCACTATTTTCATACAAAAAAGCGTTTTTGACATTTCATAAAAAGTTTCTGATTTGACTAGTTGGAAAGTACCTGTAACACCCGGGGCATGGTATAATTCAATAGTCTCTCATACATTATACTGTGCCCGGGGTGTTAAAAATACGCTGCCAGCCTTTCAATCTTCAAATTAAAATTAAATGCCACTTACATATCGAATGTAGCAAAAAAGACTTTTAATATCATTTGATAGTCTGCTTACCCCAGAAATGTTAAAAGCGTGAGTAGGTATATTTTTGCTTATCAATTTAAGTGCATGTTGGTATTTTTTTTATTTTTATTAGCTTTATTTATTTTATATTATTATTATTAAATAGTTTATTGCACACATGAACATACAGAGGACACAAACATAAAAAAAAACAATAGCACAACAGGTACAGCTTATCTCTAAAAAGAAATCTCTTCCAGCTGACCTACGGTAGTGAGAGTGCATAAGTGAGGCAGATAAGACGTGTACAATTTAAATATAGGTAAAATAACATATAAGATAACATTCAAACCCTAATATAATAAAATACAATAAATATACATAATTACCTAATAATACATATACCTAATAAAATAAATACATATAGTAATAAATAAATTATGTATAATACTAATAATATATAAATAGTAACTATAGTAAAGTTATAAAAAATAAATAAAAAAATAAGACAATAATGAATTAACTGGGAAGAGAAAGATAGTACTCGTTTACTCGTTATTATATGTTGGTAGCAACTGGTTAAGTTTAAATGCTTTTACTATCTGAAAATTACTACTGAACCAAATAAAGCCGAATTTAATTCCAGTTGTACCAGTTTAACAGCAATTCTATCGCCAAAATTAACCAATAGTGGGGTTGTAAAAGCTGTGCGGAAGTGCTAACGACGGCTGTAAAGGATATTGGTAACTATGGGTCCATAGATGGCCGATTAAATGTTTTCCGGTTTGCAACCTTGCAACCATCTGTCCCAATAAGAGGGGGTTCTATATACAAAGTTCTAAACACTAAGTACTGGCCGACAGCGCGTCCTGCAATTTGGATACGGGAGGAAAAAAATCATAACTTAGCCAATTATGAAGCGATTTTAAAATCCTTTTGGTTTTATAAAAAAGCTCTGTTTGATTATTTAAAAATTAAATTAAAAGAATTGGAAACTACCTTATTCTGGCAGTTTTACCGCCTCGGTTTGTTCTTGAAAGCTAATCAAGGCACTCCGTGATATAGTATGATAGCGTAATGATTACATACATACATACATAAATTCACGCCTTTATCCCTAATGGGGTAGGCAGAGCAAAAACGACCTAAACAGATTGTTCCGCCACGTCTGACACGTTTTGAGGGCTAATACAGATGATGGTTATGTATAATTGCTATAGTGACGGATTGTCAGCCCATCGCCTAAATTGCAATACACTGAAACCCTCGATTCCCTTAGCTGATTTTTACAGCATGCACGGGAGGAGATGCAGTTGGCACATTATATGTTTTTCTATCACTCCCAGTCCAGCGTGGAATGTTTAAGATGTAATGATTACGATGGTATTATATAAAATCTATTGTCAAAAACCATGGGCAGTTGAGAAGACGCGAGTACAACCTGGTAGCTTTGGCTACCACGGACGTTTCAGTGGTCTTCTTATTTATTTATTTATTTAACAGTTTATTGTACACAATAAAATACAAAGGATAATACAAATAAAATCAAGACACAACAGGTACAGCTTATTTCTAAAAAGAAATCTCTTCCAACAGACCTAGGCTAGAGAAATAGCATACTGTGAGGCAGATAAGACGTGCACAATTATAAGTAAATATTGGAATTAATAAATATTTAATTAAGGTACTTATCACTAAAATAAAAATAAAAAATGCAATACTTAAATAAAATGCTATAATATACTAATAAATATTACCTATTACCTATACACTTACAAATAATAGGTAATAATATTTTATTTATTTAATCTAAACAATATTTACAATGTACAAAAATTAATACTATAGGTACCTAATTCTAATCAAACAGCCCGCCACGGATCATGCCTGGCTCAAACGTCCCCATTACGCCGGCCGCGTTGCCGCGTTGAATGGCCAGCGAAATGTGCTCAACCAGGTATGATCCGAAGCGAGGGTCACATCCACGCTCCCGCAGGCGTCGCCCTAGCTCCCTGATAAAGGATTTTGCCTCCTCACACCACGGCCCACCAGTCTCCACCGCGAAGGGCACGAATAAATGATTTTGCTCTAGATCCGCATATTTTATTTTCTTTTGTCTAGCCGCATGTTCGGCGGCGGAGCCAGCTTTCCTTACAGTGTGAGGTAAGTGGGACGCTGCGAAAGTGCTTACGCAGGTAGCATCCCACAAAAGGGAACGGCCTCTCTCCCAGGGAACCAACGTGAGGCCATCCGGGCGCTTGCCGTCAGTCCTACTAAGACCCGGAGGTTCTAGTACACATGGCACATTTGCGGACACCAACGCCCTACGAATTATATCGTTAAGGGCGTGGTGCCTGGTGAATCTTCCTGCGCATCTAGCGCAGCTGAGTCCATGGTGGCCGCTTGCGTCTACAGATGTGCCACAAGGGCAACGATGGATCTCGCAAACTTTGCACCCTAGCCTCAGCGCGACCGCTACCCGTAAAGAATTGTCATCTAGGTGCGTTCCGAGCTGAGGAGAGGGCAAAGCTTGGAGCCATGCGCCCGACTCTGGACAGGTTGCGGCTTTGATCCTGGCCACGTCTATTCCCGTGAGCGATTCGGACAACTCCGACAGGAGTAGTTTAGAGCTAAGGTCGTCCCAAGCTCTCTGAGAGTGAAGATTTTTTGGTGGCTGGACATTGGGGCACATTGTTGCCCAAGCTTCCATTGCGTCGGCCTGAAAAGGGATACTGCATCTTCCATCCTGGACCTGAAGAATGCTGGCAACAAGATCGGTAACCCCGTAGGCCGACGCAAGGAATGCAGGCAAGCCAACGGCCTGAATACTTCTCACGCCCAAACCACCGTACCTAACAGGTAACATTGCCTGACGCCACTGGTTGTGTTCAAGTGTGACATTTAAGATGTTTTCTAGGGTAGCCTGGATGGTGTTATCTACCGCAGAGACTTCTTCGGGAAAAAGCCATGTTGGAGTGGTCCGAATCACGTATGTTAATTTGGGCAGTGAAAAACAGGTGCGAAAGAGAATCAAAGCTACATGAGCCGATAAGTGTTCTAAATGTTTTTGGACCTTCGCAAGCATCTGATTCTTGTCCTGCAAGGCACAAGGGACAGCCGTTGAAAATATTGGATTGAATAATTAATAATATATAAACATATATTATAAAATAAAATACATACATATATATACTGATTAATTAGAGAGAGAAAGATAATGTTCTTTAACTCGCTTTTTAAACACAGAGATAGATGGACTGTCACGAACTGTGTGTGGTAGTGCGTTCCACAGCCTGGCCGCGTGTACAGTAAAAGAATAACTATAGAAATCGGAATGATGGCTGGGAATTGAAAGAATTGACCTAATATGAGTTCTTCTTCTTATCGTGTCGATGGAACACGTAACTATCACAAAGTGGTGGCCCAGAAAGTTGCCACTTGGATTGCGGATCGATTAGCGTTCATTAGATCCGCTTGAGTGCAGGTATTAGGGCACGCAGGGCACGATGTTAGATGTGCCATTGTTTGAATTGCACCGCAAATGCAGTTCATTTCGGAGTTTTCCGAGAATCCCCACCTGACCATGTTATCTTTGCGTCTGCCGACCTGAGACCGAAAACTATTTAAAGACTTCCAGATCGGCCATGGGTTTATGTGGCTAGGACAATCGTTAACTATGTAGCCAACAAGGAGGTAGCCAAGTCAAGTACCTACCGAGCTGCAATTCTATAAAGTTTCTATCGACTATCTGAGAAGAAGAATCTCAACCTACTTCCTATTCAGACTAAAAGCTCCATAAAGCACGTTTACGATCAGTGAACCTATGGGTATAAAACGGGTCTCAGTGTTTAACGGACACATAAAATGGCGGTATTCAAATACGACCGTTATTGGTCGCGGTGTGGAGTGCGCGTAAATTTGGACGTTGTAAACCGCAATTGGTCTATTTGCAGCCACGTCCAAACGTATAATCACGTCTGTATATCTTGCAGGATAGGCAGAGTGTCAATAGCTTATCTACTTTTATTTCACGCCTGACAAATTGTTTCAAACCCTAGATGTACGCTCGTATTACTTGTAATCCAGTCTAGCTTGGTAATACTGTTTTTAATACTTTGACACATTTAAATGATTAGATTTTTACTCCCGTGACGATTTTAGTTATTTGTGTATTTAGGGCGGAAAGTAAGCAATTTCGACAGAGGGGACATTCAAAGCACGAGCGTCTAAATTGCACTTCAGTCCGTGCTACACACAATGTTTTTCATCACATTTTGTGAGGAATAGAAAAAACAAAAAAAAAGTAATCTTAAAAACTGTTCACGTTTAAGATTAAAATATTTTACTGACTGAATAAGGTAGCTATACGGTAGGTTACTTTTGAGTTTGCTCTAACTTTGGCTACCAAACACACTCCACAAAGCGTCATAGGTTAAACGAAATGGGGTGACGGCGCACTATCCGTACACGATCTGGGGCAATAATGGGGTGACGGCGCACTATCCGTACACGATCTGGGGCAATAATGTGTAAATTCCTGAACACGGCAGCTACATCGTCGGGGGATGGCTGCTGATTGATCGAGAGGAAATTTAAAAAGTGAAAGAGTTCACCAGTTTGTCTAGGAGATTATCTAAACTTATAAAATCGTTTGTCCTTACTGACTGACTGACTGACTGACTGACTGATTCATCAACGCAGAGCCTAAACTACTAAAGCTAGAATCGTGAAATATGGAGAGCAGGTTCCTAATATAACAAAACTTACCACTAAGAAAGGATTTTTGGATTTTCCCCCCTTAAAGGGGTAAAAAGGGGGGGGTGAAGTTTGTATGAAAGTCCGTCTATTTTGGAAGTAGAATCTTCTAATTTTGTATTTAGGCTAATGATTTAAAAGTAATGAATACGTGTTTCAGCGTTTTTAGATTTTCTACCCCTAAAAGGGTTAAATACGGTATGGAAGTTTGTATGGAAACTCCGTCAGTTTTGCAGGTAGGATCTTAAAATTTTGTATTTAGGCTAATGATTTAAAAGTAATGAATACGTGTTTCAGCGTTTTTGGATTTTTACCACTAAAGGGGTTAAATACGAGATGGAAGTTTGTATAGAAACTCTATCAGTTTCGTAGTTAGGATCTTATAATTTTGTATTTAGGCTAATAACCAAAAATTAATGGACACGTGTATCAGAGTCTTTGGATTTTTTATTCTTAAGGGGTTAAATAGGTGATGAAAGTTTATAATAATATCAACAGCTCTTTTTCTTGATTTCTAACTATTGAAAACCTTTTTATTCAAGAACTTCATAGAGCAAATTTGTGTTTTGATAATTTGACAGATAATAAATTTTAAAATTAGAACGTCATCGAACCAGTCTAACTTTTTTTAACCAACTTCAAATAAAAAAAGGAGGAGGTTCTCAATAAGGATGTACGTTTTTTTTATGTACCTATGTTACCTCAAAATTCCTATTTTTTTTATTAGAAAGGGATTCTCAGATATTTCAATGTTAGTTCCCCGTCCAGCAAATTATGATCGTGGGATCCATGAGAAATGACGGAAACTCCTCAAATTTTATAGGCACACATATATCTATTTTGATATTTTAAGTTAATCTGATGTGGAACTAAAAGCACAACGAAATTATAAGATGCATCGAGATAGGTACCAATTTTACGAAATTTACTCACCATAATGAGCAATTTTTGGTTAGTAGAAATCAACGAAAAGGGGTTGAAAGAATCTTGCAAAAAATAAATTTTTGTACTATCCTTTTAACTACCATTGTTTTTGATATCCCACTCGATAGGTTCAGCCTTTTTTGAGATACGTGGTAACAAAGAATAGGGGATGGTGCTTGCCTCTTTCGAGCATTATCATCCATCACTAATACATTAATTAAAGAGTTGTAAGTATATATGTGTTGTGTATGTATGTTAGTTTATTTGTTTGTTGCTTAATTTGCCATCATTGAACTCGAAAATTAATAGACCTATTTTTAAAATTCTTTCACTATTAGAAAGCTACGCTCACTGTGCGATGCGCGTGCGTAGCAATATCAGCTTTTTACTACGAAAAATATCACACTCACACAGAAATAAAAGAATCTTTAAGATGTGGTCATACTAACAGCTACATGACAATAACCTGATCAAGGACAAAAACAACTTTTTACCGCGGGAACTCAATCCCACGGGAAAACTTTTAGCGGCGGGTGAAACCGCGGGGCGGAAAGCTAGTTATACATAAATAAAATGCATACAAAATACGCATCGCGGTTTCGTGAATTATTCTGTGGATAGCGCGAGGTATGATCCAAAATACTGTCTTTTTCTTTTAATTTACCTTATTTTGTGTCCAATTCGAGTGAATAAGAGTTTATGTCTCTGATAGATACCTTCAAAGACTGCATAAATATGTATAACTATCAGAATATTATGAACTTCGCAGCAAATAAATCAAACCTCCACTGAATGCAGTGTACAGTGGCACAGAGTACCCGCCGGGAAGCGAAGTTCTGGCATTGATAGAGCATGCACGCGCACGCGCTGCTTGCACCCTGTCATACTATCAGCCACAGAGTACCCGCCGGGAAGCGAAGTTCTGGCATTGATAGAGCATGCACGCGCACGCGCTGCTTGCACCCTGTCATTCTATCAGCCACAGAACGTATAATACTACGAGCTTTCCACCCGTAGTTTCACACCGGATAAATATCTTTTCTATTCTTCTGTCGTGTGGGTTTCGAGTCGATCGACCCGATGAACCCTGGTGTCAGAGTTTTACAACCGTCTAATAGCACAGCTAATATATATGCCTCTGACATGCTTTCTGTAACGACCACTATCAAAGACAGCGATGGGATCCTTTTTCTTTTCGGACAATCACGTGATTCAGTCCTTACCAAACTGGGGAAAATCTCACAAAGTGATAAATTAACAAATATCTACTTTGAGTTCGTCCCCTGGGAATCGAACCCAAGACCTCCGGATCGAGAGCCCAAGGCTCAGACCACTAGACCACGAAGGCAGTTGGCGTTTCCATGGAAAGGAGCAATTTTTCCGAAGTTTTAGACCAAATTTGTCTCCATGATCAAAATTCGTTCAACTGTCCAGGAGCCGTATTTTTGAACCATTCGTACTCCAATGCGCATACGAAAGAGCAACTTTCGCATGCCAATTTGTATGGAAATCGCATGCGAAATTTACTCTTTCGTATGCGTATTGGAGTTCGAGTGGTTCAAAAATACGGTCAAAGATCAAAGATCATCAAGGAAAGCAGGAAATTCCCTCAGAACATCTAAAAAAAATGGCTTACCTCGAAAATTGTTGTTCAGTTTCGTTGACTAAACAACCCCTATCAGTATTCGGTATGAAATAAATACGACATAACATTGTGATGACCATTCCACACTCCGCATTTTTGTTAAAATGAATAAACAAGAGATAATAACACAAAGTTCTCTAGTATATACGCTCTGAGTACAAGTAGTATTTTCAAACTCTGGCCCGTACAAGTTTGTTTATGCTATGAAATTACTTGTTGCCAGTTTTGATATTATGCAGCTTCGTCAAACGTATCACATTGCTATGCTACGCTCCTGTCTACATTATTCTGTTCTTTAAAGTTTAAAAAATAAGTAAATAGTTTCTACAGACTGTTTAGGGCCCTCCCATACAAACGGTGCCAGCGGCTTGAGTAAATTTTTTATGGGAAGGTCAATTATTTTTTTCATTGATCAACTTGTTTGCTTGGGGATAGTTGTTCAGTTTCATGGGTAGGTTCACACCCCAAAATATGGTACCTAATTTTTATTTGTATTACATTGGATTTTTCAAGGTATCATAATGGTTCCAATTCTTTTTCTCTGCGATTGCAATGAGGAAGTATATAATTGAATATTAGTCCTTCACGTCCCACCTATTGAGCTTTTAGGCTTGTATTTATAAAGCGATCTCAAGATTGAGCGCAATACTAAGTATGGATTTGACCGGCTGTTTTGTACTGAAATGACATTTCTGATACGAACTCAAACTCGCTGTAATTCTTGAGAGCTGATAATAAATACGGGCCTTAATGTTAGTAGGGAGTGTTCTGTTTGGGTTACTACCTTTGCCTGATCTTGCTGTAACACTCTGTCACTATTGCACTCTCTCTCTTGTCGTGCGGGTTCCCCGTCGATCATGTGATTCAGCTTGCATTGTCCTAACAAAACTGAGGAAAATTTCACAAACTGATAAACTGAAAAATACTGATTTCGTAGCGAGATGCCCACTATCGCGCTTAGTCAACTTTTCAATATTTTCATACAAATTATAGCACTATGCCCACTTTTCCAAATCTCCAGACAAAAGATCGCAAAATGACGAAAATAGCGGAAAGCCCATTATTGCCATTCTTAATATTCTCTGTCGCAGCATGCCCACTTTTTACATCGTTAGTAGTTTGAATATGTAATATGCCCACAATTTGTACAGTCAACAACACAACATTTTCTTGGTTTTTATTTTATTTATTTTTCAGGCGTAATGAAATCTTAAATTAATCTAATTTGTGAAAATATAACAGAAAGTCTTAAATTATTTTGTGAACAGTGTGACAACGCCCACCACGCCATAATGACCAGGAACCAATGAAGGAATCAGGAAGGAATGTTGAAAGTAAAGTGATTTATTTAGAGACCACATAACTTGTTTTCCGTACTTTGTTCGCTACAATAATGCTATGTCGTAATTTCTTGTATATTCTAATTTTCATATAAAATAAATATTTAATATATGAATAACTCGTCACGAAAAAAAAAGTAAAATCAAAACCAAAGTCCGGCATTAGTTAAATAAGTAGAACTCAACATAACATCAACAGTTGAATATACTTAAAAAATTGTGGGGATATGGCGCCGCCCAATATATATACCCTACCAAATACCTTTTATTCAAATATCATTAATTAAAATATCCTTGATTCACATATCTATTATCATTATCACTATATTTTGGACTCAAATATCATATAATCATATATTTTTGTTGCATTTGAATAAAATACATTTGATATTATTTTATTCAATTATCGTTGATTCAAATATAATTTGAATTTAAATAGCATCATTAAATATGTATCATTAAGTGCTAAGAAATCCAGAGAACTCACGTAAATAGAATTTAAGGAAATTCCTACTAATGTGGAGCAACACCCTGGATATCACCACTGTTAGTAACAGGGACGGGACCGACGGCTGAACGTGCCCTCTGAAACACAGAATCTTTTTCTTATAAGACAACTGTAGGACCGTCCTAATCAAAGTAGGAAAAATCTCACATAGTGGATAAATCGACAAATATAAACTATGTTTTAACCCGGAAGAATCGAACCCACCCCCAATCTAACTAACGACCCGGCCCAAGAAAGCCCAAGGCTCAGAATAATCTTGCTCAGACCTATAGACCACGGAGGCAGTTTTAGACATTTCATACTTTTTCAGTTCTATTATGTATTTGACTGTACCAAAGTAGACATCATGCTATAAGGATATCGTGTTTTCTCCAAAGGTGGCAACCTGCGACGAAAACGCGTCATACACCAAAAAGTGGGCATAGTGCTATCTAATGTATGGAGATTTGGAAAAGTGGGCATAGTGCTACAATTTGTACGAAAATATTGAAAAGTTGACTAAGCGCGATAGTGGGCATCTCGCTACGAAATCAAAAAAAAGAAAAATACACTAACTTTGTGTTCCCCCTGGGAATTAAACCCAGGACCTCCGAATCAGGAGCCCATGGCTCAGATCACTAGACACGGAATGGAGGCAGTTAGTCAGTCACTAATTGTACTGCAACACATTTTAATTACACTGAAGTAATTATACGGAATATTCGGAAAAAAAAAGATATATTTTTGAAGCAAAAGGAGCGACTCTACCAGCTATACTCGTACATCTACGAAAAACTTGCTGTACAAGACGCATGTGCATACTTTGTTGACATAAGTGGTAATTAGATGTTGCTGTATAAATGAGTGTAAACTGGTAGTAAATTATAAATGGCGATGGTGAGATGCATTCTGTTTTGCGGAAATTCGGAAACTAAGTCAAAAGTGGTACAGGAAGAACATGGGAAGAACAATAATAAAGTGTAGCAAAAGTGTTTATCTAATTAGGGCCAGTAACCAGTAATAGGCAGGAAGTGCTGGATCCCCCTGCGCTCAGGAATCAGGGCCATGGTGTTATTCACTTGCCTCTTGTGAATTTACGTCCTATGGAATGCGCTGCATTTATTTTTAAGTTTACTTGTAGAATCCACGTGCAAATCTGGCTGTAGCACAACTACTACAGCAGCACGTTTCTACACTCAGTGGTAGTAAAACATAGAATGTACCAGCTGCTTCGTTTTCCGCATACTGTAGGAACCAGTAGAGGAAAACGAGGGTTTCAGTGTATTACAATTTTAGACAATGGGCGTGTTGCAGACTTCTTTCTGTAGCTCGTTGCATCACTCAGGTGATGAAAACGCCCTACGCTATTATGAGGTTTATAGGTTTATAGTTATGAGGTTTTTGACGCTTTGCCTATCCCACAAGGAAAAGTGATACATATGTGAACCATTATAGGTACCTTTATGTACGTGTGGCCAAGATTACATTTCTGAATTTGCACAGCAACTGAGCCCGACAACAACGGCACGTTTCTGCACTCAGCGACGGTCACGTCTGCTGGCCTGGTAGCTATAATTGTATAATCTTTAGTTTGCTCAGTCTTGTATATGTGTTACGCACAATTCCCGAAATCGCCCATTGGCCGGAAAAAAGGCACACTTCGCGGATTAGCAAATGCAAAACGCGCAATCCCCAAAATGTTTCGGCTTTCATTTCGGCCATTGAGCGTTTTACAAAAACCATTTCGCGGACTGGTAAACACGAAACAGCCAATGCGACAGAGAGCCGCTGCGGACGGTGGATGGATATGTTTCGATAGAGCGGACAATCTGCTCGAAAAAGTGGAAGATTATGTTTCGACCTTAATAGAAAATATGATGCAATCTTTTACTATAAATATGAAAGAAAGAAAATAATAAATTCGCCTCGGGCCACGACCTCAGGCAGGATCTTTTACTATTTGTACAAAAAACTTTAATCCGCCGATTATTTCTTCTCATACCTAAATCACACTGATTGGTTGCTCCATTTTTATTATAAACGAACACAATGAAATATGGAATTTATAGTAAATATTAGTATTTCCACGGAAACTATATTCCACTAGCTAGCACGTCCCTGCACTCACGTTCCGATTGTTAAAATCTAGGTATATGGTACAGGGTGACACAAAAAGCAGAAATCTTTTTTTGGGATTCCGTAGTCGACTAGGAAACCTTAAGGCCAGTTAACACCGGGAAAAAACGCGGTGCGAAGCTGCTTGAAGATGCATCTCGTTGTACCACGAAGTAACAGGCTGCACCGTGAGGCGCAGCGCGATGCCGCGATGAATTTTCGAGTTCAGCCAATGAAATATCTATCTTTTGCATAGTTAATAAAGTTAAAAGTGAGCGGCGCGTTGCATCGCTTCGCTTCCCGGTGTAAATTGATTCTTCACTATCACTATCACTACATAGTATAAAACAAAGTCGCTTCCCGCTGTCTGTATGTATGTATGTATGTATGTATGTCTGTATGTATGCTTAAATCTTTAAAACTACTCGACGGATTTTGATGCGGTTTTTTTTAATAGATTGAGTGTTTCAAGAGGAAGGTTTATATGTATAACACATGCATAATACAGTAGAGAAACACTGATAATTTTAGAGGTTTCTAATGCTATGTCGTAAATAAATTCATTTTTTTGCGCTTACATTGCAAACGCTGGCTAAACCCTACGAGATAGATCAAAATAATGTTCTACAATATTGTACACCTTCATAAGGTCAACAAAAAAGTCCGCGATGGTATATGTCTATCTCTTAGGGATAACTCATAATAACCATTTTTATTCTTAACTTTTTACGAAAAATAATGGCTTATTTACGAAGCGATTTTAACTATTTTCTACATTAATCCTTATCCAAATAAACACATTTGGAAGCTAATACATTAAATATAGATTATAATTGTTCTTTACACTATATAATTTCGATCAATACTTTAGAAGATATCAAACGTATAAACTTACGCGAAATCAAAAAATATGACGCGCGGGGCGCGGGCGCGGGCCGAGCGGCCGGCTGATCGGCGCTCTCGCCCGCCGCCCGCACTGATGACTGGATTTATCGAGTTTCATAGAAATAAATCGCTGTCGTTGATAGTGGTCGTTACTGAAACCATGTCAGAGGCCTATAGCTGTGCTACTAGGTGGTTTGAAAACTCTGACACCAGGGTTTATTTATCGGGTCGTTGTTCGACTCGAAAATCCACTCGCTAAGAAGATAGATTTTTTTTTAAACGGTCAAGTGCGTGTTGGACTCGCTCACCAAGGCTTCCGTTCCAACTTGGGGGTATTTAAAGCGAATAGAACCCTCCCTCGACTACCGAGACTTTTTCACACAAAAATATAAACTGGAGTAAAGAACAAACTAAACTTTGCTGTTGTCCCCATACTAGATTATAGGGAGAGGACTGCGTTAATAAGTTTGTAATGATAAAAAACCTTTTTTTTCGAGATGTATTTACAGTTTTAGGAATTTTTCCTATAATTGAGCTATTAGACACAGCTTCTTACTAAATTTCATGGTTGTAGGTTAATGGGAAGTACCCTACAGGTTTTTGAATCTTGAGAGAGCAAAACCCATAGGGTACTTCCCGGTGACCTAGGATCTTGAAATTTGGCAAGAAGCAATGTCCCTTAGCACAATCAAAGGAATAAATCTAAAAACTATATTTTTTTGGTAAGATCACAATAGTAATTAGTTTTCGATTCCCTTGCAAATTATCAAACAAACGTTCTTATCTTTTGATTGCGAAGACTACAAGTATGATTCTTTTACAGCTTCAAGGGTTTATCGGGTCGTTGTTCGACTCGAAAATCCACTCGCTAAGAAGAAGAAGAAGCTTCAAGGGACCGTAGATTTGAGTATTCGTTGTAAATTTCAACTTGATACATTCAAAAATTTCTGAGAAAAAGGGTTGTGACAGACAGACGGACGGACAACCGAGTGATCCTATAAGGGTTCCTTTTTTCCTTTTGAGGTACGGAACCCTAAAAATTAAGTGTCAGTTTTTTGCTTGAAAACGTTTCAGAAGACAAACAACTTACCTAATATAATAACAGACAGGTATATCAATGCAAACGGTACTTACACATTGTTATTTTTTTCCTAAAATGTGTATGGAGTCGATAATAATGATAAATGAAAATATCTCTGCTATCGCACAGTTGCGAGTAATATCCTCGGAGGTTATTGACTATTACAAATGAATTTTTATAGATTTTTTGACACACTTCATGTCTTCGGCAAATTATGTTTACCCGTGCGAAGCCGGAGCGGGCCGCTAGTATCATCATAAATTATCATCTGTCTACAGATGTCAGATGGGCCTTGTTTTTGAAAAATGGTTAATTTGTAAGTAAGTAATAACAATAGAGATTAACAGATTGCAAGGATGCCCACAATAAAAAAAAATGGGGAATAGCACGTCATATTTTGGTTTGGTCGCCCAAAAAGAAATAGTAAATTAATCTCCCAATTTGTTCCACCCTGTACAGACTAGTTCAGTAAGTAGTTTGCCACCGAAGCAGAGAGTCTAAATCATAGTGCAATTTGCGAGCATAGTAAACTGGAGACTGCTACTATTATTGAGCTATATTAGTAGGTATTATTCGTACCTACATTATGAATTTATGTAATATTGCATGATAAAATTTCTTCCATGCTGGACTGGGAGCGATAGAAAAACATAGAATGTGCCAGCTGCATCTCCTCCCGGGCATGCTGTAAAAACCAGCTAAGGGATTCGAGGGTTTTAATATATTGTAATCTAGGCGATGGGCTGAAAACCTGTCACTACAGCAATATACAGATCTATCTTAAACAACCCTCAAAGCTTGTCAGACGTGGCGTAATGGCCTTTGTTTGGGTCGTTGACGCTCTGCCTACCCCATTAGGGATAAAGGCGTGATTTATGTATGTATGTATGTATGCATGATAAAACAGAGCTCTTTATTACATCGGATAACATCGATGGCCTAGAATTTGGCTCCAATAACATTATCTTTTTGTTTTTTAATGTTCTATAATAATTGGTAGAGCAATGGAACGGCATTCTGAACGTCGCAGGTACAAGTCCTGCCTGAGGCGAATTTTCGATTTCCTTCTTTTCAAGTATAACAAAAAATATTAGGATTCCTGAATGTTCTGGTTGAGTGATTTAACCCTTACTTATATACATAATTAATACATACATACATAAAATCACGCCTTTATCCCTACTGGGGTAGGCAGAGCAAAAACGACCTAAAGAAAAGTCATTTTGCCACATCTGACAAGTTTTGAGGGTTGTAACGGATGAATATGTAAGTATTAAAGATCAGCATGCCTAGCACTTAAATTTAATTTAAGAAGATGTAAGTATTTGCTATAGTGATGGGTTGTCAGTCCATCGCCTAAATTGCAATACTCTGAAACCCTCAGATCCCTTGGCTGGTTTTTACAGCATGCCCGGGATTAAGCAGCTGGCTCATTCAATGTTTTTCTATCACTCCCAGTCCAGCATGGAAGTATATTTCATGATTATGCAATAACACCTAACGCACGTGTGAGACACATTAAATATTACATCTCCAGTGATTAAGATTATCCTGTTTTCGTAAACAACGCAAATCTGTAATTACGCCACGCACCACGTCACGCACGTCACGTCACACGTCTATCACGATGACGTCATTACTAAATCAAGAAATATGATATGGATATGATACTCCCCCTTCATAACACGTTTACTACCATTTATTCCTTTAGAGTTTGAAAAATCTTATGTGAACAAACAAAAATGTTGAATTACCAAAAATGTAAGTTAACGTAGCTGTGATAATTACAACACTATACCTTTTAATGCTAGTACCTTGCAGTGTACACGTAGTTTTTTTTTGTATTGGATCTGTGTTAAACAAAGCCCTGTTTAACAAAGACCTGTGAAAAGTTTTATGTATAATGGCATTATTCTGCCTTTTAGTTGCTGTGCCCTTGCAGGGTGTCACATACTATCTACCTTCTATTGTAACACCTTTATGTTTATGTGATATGCAATAAATTTTAAATTTTGAATTTGAATTTGAAGCCGAAGTCAGCACAAAATATGTTAATTTGTATGGTAATAATTTATTATCTCCGCGAGAGGCGTAATCATTTTGGATAAATTTATCTGTCACGTTTCAAATTATGGTACATAATTAGGTATTATTCATTTTATACCTAACTTTGATATTGCATTGCTAAGATACGTTGAGTGTGCGTAAAGAATTGTATGTGAAACATAAAAAGGAATGGTGATAGGTGTCGTATGATGATTTGATAATTCGAATCTTCGCGAAAATCCTAAAGATTTTGCAAAAACGCAAATAATTAGACAGCATGGATGGTGATAACATTGCCAAATCTTACTGGAAAAAATCAGGATTTTTGCGAAATACTCATTGTTCTAGTGACATTTGATATCCTTAACTGAAAGAGCAGAGTTCCAAATGTCAATTTTAGTTTTATTATTCTCGCTAGGGCGGCGTTGGCGTCACTTTTGGTAATGTTTTTTCTCCATTTTACTAGAGGCACACGGGTGATTGCTATGCAGCCGGCCAAATCACAGTGCTGATGTCTATGGCTAATGCAGTATTGAAGTATTGATCACACGCGTCGTCAGTAATATCACAATGGTGACGATTCTGTTGTAGACACAACTAATTCTATTTTATCCTGTCACTTTCAAAAATTTTAATGAAATAGAGACAGAAACAGGTTTTTTCACAGACAGAATGCTATCGATTCGTGGTTAGCATGACTTAAATAAATCTTAACCAAAATCGATGCCGCCCCTTTCTGTTCTCCCAGGATTGATAATGAAAGGTGACCATTTTAGTCAAGATTTAGTGATTTTGTGCGCTTACAAATTGATACCTGGTATGGTATGACTACCATCTGACCTCCGCAACCTAGCAGAGAAACCAGACCTAATCCTAGATTAAGCTTCTGCCAGATTAGTGGCCAACCCAGCAGTCAAAAATGTCAATCATGGCCTCTGATATGGTTTAACGACTAATATCTACGATATTCGGGACCAACGGCTTCACGTATCTTTTGATCCGAAGTACAGAACGCTCGTGTTGTTACCACGGCGGCGGTGGTTGCTTAAAATTCGTTATCGGAATGAATAAAAACTAACCATTTTATCAATGAGTTGACCTTATTGACGTTAAAGAGTATCGAAAAATCTGGTCGAATCTGAAATTTCAATAAGGTTGCTGGTAATGGTTTGCACCAACTTTTTTGACATATAATCAACAGAAGTTTATAAAAAAACTTGTGCAAACGAATATTAACCTTATTGACTTTTTACAAATTGTAGTTTTTTGTGAATGTTTAAGCGTTACCTGTTCAGTAATATCGAAAAATCAAGTCGAATCTGAATTGTTAATAAGGTCGAAAATCGCTTGCAATAACTTTTTCGACTTGTAATCGATAGATATTCATAAAAAAATAGTGCATACTATTTTCGAACTTATTGACATTTTCCAAATTATAGTCTTTAGTGAATATATAAGTATACAAGCGTCACTGTTCAATAATACCGAAAAATCTGGTCAAATCTGAAATGTTATTAAGGTCGAAAATCGCTTGCACCAAATTTTTTACTTGAAATCAATAGGTATTCATAAAAAACTTGTGTTTTCGACCTTATTGACATTTTCCAAATAACAGTCTTTTGCGTACAGAGTTAGTGTTCAATAATATCGAAAAACCTGGTCGAATCCGAAATGTCAATAAAGTCGAAAATAGTTTGCACCATCTGTTTCGACTTGTAATCGAAAGAACAAGTGGTTTAAAGGAACGCTGTGCTTTTTTTAAACCCTGTATTGTATACAGTGACTAAACTGTTCATGTTTTCTATAGTATGATTCTCTTGAGATTTTGTACCCAGAAGCTAAAATGAAATATACCAAAATTATAATGTTGTATATTTGACCTGAGTCCACGCCGGAGGTTCATACACATCTGTCTACTAACTACGGGAAAATAATTTAATTACCACGGAATATCATTGTCATTAAGGGAATAATTTTTAATCACTAAATTCACGGATCGGGATCATGGGATCATTATTAATTCCCTCGAGAAAACTACATACTACTTACCCAGTGGAAATGAATAATATCTTAGTCCCACGGAAAATCATTAGTATAGTACGGGATCATTATGATTTCCTCGAGAAAACTGCATTCTCTCTCACTCAGTGGAAGTGAATATGGAACACCCACCTAATCTACCTATAGTATTATAGTTAAATTAATCCCTGCCTTTCTGAACGAAGTTTACCTTGGCTGTATAGGCTAATGTTTTAGGGAAAAATTAAAAAGTAAATACCAAAAGTGACTGAGTTGCCATCTTATGACCATTAAAAAACTAATCTGACAGCCCATTTGGAAATGCTCTCAAGCGCAAGCACAACAAAATCTCCTCCGATTGGTTGACGTTTTAAATTATGTCAATCATAAACGCATGTTATTGAACCAATCAGAATAACATAAAATCAGTAAGTAAATAAAAAAATAAATAAATAAATATAAATATAAAGTAATAATATTGTAGCCAATCAGAGTTAAGGATCTTCCATGCTAGACTGGGAGTGATAGAAAATCATAGAATGTGCCAGCTGCATCTCCTCCCGGGCATGCCGTAAAAACCAGCTAAGGGATTCGAGGGTTTCAGTGTATTAAGTTATTTCAGTGTAATAACAACCCGTCACGATAGCAATATACATATCTCATCATAATACTAACCCTAGTACCTTAACTCTAGTAAGTAACTCTAGTAATAACCCTCAAAACTTGTCAGACGTAGCGTAACGACCTTTGTTTAGGTCGTTTTTGCTCTGCCTACCCCGTTAGGGATAAAGGCGTGATTTTATGTATGAATGTATGTATGTAGTAGTAGTAGTTATTACAGTCTTGTCAAAACTTGCCGAAACATTTCTAAACTTGCGCAAGTTTTTGCTAACCTTATGAAAATCAATATTTTACGGCAGAACTTAGACGTCCTAACTACCAATACTGTGCAGTAAAGGGGCATGAATAATGCACATCGGCTAAGTTCGGCCAGGCCCAGAGCACTTCGCACTTTTAGATCAAAAGAAAAATCTCAAATGCCTTCCTTTTTCGACTTTGGGCGGCATTTTATGTCAGATATAACGGTTTTACATCAGTTTTTATTTTTACAGACTAAATTGACCCTGCTGCTGCTGAACATGATTTCAGACCAATGTCAATAAAAAAGTTTGCAAACGTATTTCTTAAAAACTACCTATAAATATTATTACTAGTGTATGGAAGGGAATTTATGGTAAATTTATTTCCTATACCTAAGAAGAAGATGTGATGCACTTGTAAGACTGACAAACCTCACCGTCTTTCCAAGTGTCGTTGTGCAACATTAACGGTCCCGTTCTGTAGAATACAGTTTTTGTTGGCCATATCGTTTAGTTTGCGAACTAATCTGCAAGTTCTGTGTTAGCAAGAACTTAGCATTAAAGACAGTGGTGGTTTGACCACGAGAACCTAAGGAAAACAAACAATTAGAGTGTGTCTTCTTCTGTCGTGTGGGCTTCGAGTCGATCGACCCGATGAACCCTGATGTCAGAGTTATTAAACCGCCTAATAACGCAGCTAATATGTCTCTGACATGGTTTGTGTGACGACCATTATCAAAGGCAGCTACCAGGACCGACGGCTTAACGTGCCCTCCGAAGTACGGAATCCTTTTTCTTTCGGACAATCAGGCGATTCAGCCTGCAATGTCCTAACAAAACTGGGCAAAATCTCACAAAGTGATAAATTAACAAATATCAACTTTGTGTTCCCTCAATGGGGATAAAAACTGGGAACTAAATGGCGCCACCAGCGAGTGTTCCTTTTTCCTGTGATTGGTCAGTAATCTGTCAATGTCAATGTCAATATCAGTTGTGCGTCTTCTCATTGGTCTCTTTTGGAACACTCGCTGATGGCGCCATCTGCAATTAGCTTTGCGTTTTCCTCCTCATTGGGAATCGAACCCAGAAACTTCGGATCGGGAGCCCCTGGCTCAGACCACTAGACCGACATAGAGTGGGTGGAAAGGACATAGCTAAAATGCGCTGTGATACAACTTTGACGCCGCATTGGTGTCAATTCAGTAAGCACATTTTTCTGTCATTGAAGAAAAGAAAGTTGAAATCAAGTAAAGAATAGTACATTGTTTAACGAGTGGAGAACATGACCGATTCCCACGAGGGTGTAGTTTGAGGCCCGAAGCGTAGCTGAGGGCCTCAATACACACGAGTTGGGAATCGCATTTTCTTCCGAGTTATACATAGTGCTTTATACTACACCTATGAGGAAAATATAATTAAAAATCCTTGTAAAATAAAGAATGATATCACTTACATGAGAAGATATCTTAAGAACATTTGAAGTGTCATCATCCATTCGAACAGAACACAAACAAACAAAACACATAATAAATACAATTACACATTACATCGAAAACACTAACAACCTTATTTACATTGAATAAGTCAAATTAATCAAAGAACGAAAAAGAATTCGCGCGTACATGTTGATTTTACCATATTTTTTACTTAAAAATATAAAAGAGGCAAATGAAGCTAAGCACATACTGCCAAAAAATGTAAGTGGCCAGTATCATTTTGTGGGCTTCGAGATACAAACTTTTTGTGTTTTGGCATCCGCCTGTTTCTAGTTTTGAATTATGAATTTTAAAAAAAATAAAGGAGGGGAGAAAATACTTTCTCCCCTAGGGGAGAAAGTAAATCCCATATATTTTTGCTGCCCGCATATTCGTTCGCTTGGATTTACGTACTTTCTTCCCTTTTTTCAAGTAAGAACTAATATACTTTCCGAATAGGTGTAGTATAAACTTATTTTAATCATGTCAGATTTCGTATCGAAAATTTGCATGATAACTAAATTCCTTGAATGAAAAAAAAACTTGAATGTGATTCCAATACAATATGTATTATATTATTATATATAATACTAGCTGGTGCCCGCGACTTCGTTCGCATTGAAGTATGCGAAAGTAATAAATAAGTTTTTAAATCACAGAATTTCTCTATCTTGCCCGCTGTAGCTAAAACAAACAATTGCTCAGCGCTACTCACTCGTGACGTGAACATGCAACATACAACTGGCCGAAGCAAAAGCATTTGGATCTTTGATCCACCCCAGCAGCCTTAAGAGTTTTACCTTGGGATTTGTTGATGGTCATTGAAATAGAAATAGAAATAGAAATTCTTTATTAGCAAGCAGACACGGTAACATTGCTAAGCAGAGGCTTTTAGGAAAATGTGTGCGCTTAAATTAGAACGGGAAATTGTTGGAAATAAGTGGAATTCTTAGTATAAAAACAGTTTTGCCCGTTCTACCTACATCCAGTGAGAATCTAAGCATTCTTTACTGATTTTTGTGAGATTTTGTCGTTTTCGAGGCATTGCTACTTACAATAAAGTAACTTACCTACTTTAAAAACAACAACAAAGCAACAAATAACCAAACCGCAAAGAATAACCCGAAAAAAAATCTATCAAAATCGGTTAAAAGACAATCAAAATTCAATTTCCTGTCTACCCCCTAAGTCATTTCGTGATTATTTATATCCTTGTTTACTGTCCAGGTAAAACTCTGTCAGATAAAAAAAAGTCCCATCAAAATCAGTCCAGTAGTTTCTGAGATTTAATTTCCTGCCTACCCCCTAAGTCTATTGGCGTGATTATTTATATCCTTGTTTACTGTCCAGGTAAAACTCTGTCAGATAAAAAAAGTCCCATCAAAATCAGTCCAGTAGTTTCTGAGATTTAATTTCCTGCCTACCCCCTAAGTCTATTGGCGTGATTATTTATATCCTTGTTTACTGTGCAAGAAAAATTCAGTTAAATGAAAAAAGTTACATCAAAATCTGTCCTGTAGTTTCTGAGATTCAATTGCCTGCCTACCCCCTAAGTCGATCGGCGTGATTATTTATATCCTAGTTTACTCTCTAGGTCATACTGAGTCAAATAAAAAAATCCCATCAAAATCGGTTCAGTAGATTCTGAGATTAGCCCGGACAAACAGACAGAAAGACAGACAGACAGACAAAAAATTCAAAAAAAATATTTTTGGGATCTATTACGTCTAAGAAGCCCCCACTCAATAATATTCATCAATTTTTTAACTTTTACAGGGGACGACCGCGAGCTGATATTGTTCTTGAGTACTTTTGGCGAAAACACATCGATACCGCGTTTTAAAATCGTACAGCGACATCTATCGGGCTTTCGGAACAATAAGGTCATTCTTCCTCTCATAATGTACGTATGTGTATTACCTGCCTCTGTCGTGTAGTGGTTAGGTTAGAACGTTCCGCTCACAATCCCGAGGTCTTGGGTTTAATCCCCGGGGGTTACCATAGCAAATTGTAAAAAAAATATACTTTCTAAGTGTTTACCCAGTTGGTTAGGGCATTGCAGGGTAAATCACCTGATTGACCGAAAAGAAAGAATATCCCGTGCTTCGGAGGGCACGTTGAGTTGAGGCGTCGGTCCCGGTCACCGTCTGGCCCTGATTGATGAATGAAAAAAGTCTCATCAAAATTGGTGCAAGTTACCTATAAAGTAGGTTTGGATTGGAATGAAAATCGACGATAACTTTTTTTCTACTTAACCGATTTCGATGAAACAAAGCCTATACACTGCTCTGAGATATGCCAAATCAATATATGAAAACTGCATGAAAATCCATCCAGTGGTTACGAAGATGTTCCCGGACAAACGGACAGACAGACAGAAAGACAGACAGAAAGACAGACAAAAAATTCTAAAAAAATAAATTCGTGTACTGTTGGTCTTCTTGTATCACCCTGACTTCATTTTAGTCAATTTCCTTCATTGTACAGACAAACCGGGTCCAACTGTTTTATTATATGTATAGATAGTCCAATGGTTAAATTTCCAATTCCTATCAGCTTATTAAAATCATTTAACAGTTTCAACCATGGTAATATGTAACGCGATCCATGTATCCAAATTTGTACGTTATTTTTTCCAAATGTAACATATTATATTTTACCCTGCTCCAACTTTCTGACCGAGTTTTTTATTTAATTTCGCCATGTTAATAAATTTAAATTCCCCTAATTACCAATAAACGCGGCAAACTTCTGAATTCGTTTACCAATAATTGATAAGGCGGGTGTTTTATTGAATTTATGGCAAAAGTTGTTCGTTGTTGGCGCTTTCTGAAGCACGGAGCGAGGACAGCTCATCGATTCCGGTACATTTAACTATCGGACGCTGTTTACTCGGGTTCATTTCGTTTGAGAGATTATTAGCAAAAGAAATGGAAATGGTGACACTTCGACGAATCAGTTTTAATGTTCTTCACCTACTTCGCGGGGAAGAATTTTATTTTTGAAATGAAACTTCTTAAGGCACGTTGAGAGTAAATACGTCACGCACTCAGTCACGTTCACGTAGCGCGCAGGCTGAAACAGAAGTCGAAACAAAATATCAAAAATGTCAAAGAAGTTTCACTTCTAACACGTGTGCTCGGCAGCCACGCTCTTTTGTGTGGCAGGACGTCAGATGACAGTTCCCGTTGGAGCGAAGAATCCTATACCACAGAATAGTATCAATTCTCATCTATATTCTATACCGACAAATTCTACAATAATTGTGTTTAGAATGATCTTCTGTCTGGTTATAACATTCTAGAGTAGTGATGTAGGAACCTCTGCGTAGAAATGTAGCCACGGTCAACTGCCGGCCGCCGACGGATCTGATACCTTCGTCCTCCTTGCTTATCGCATTCTCGATATTAACAAAAAAAAAACACCAAACAACTTTGATAAAAACAAAAAATGAGTTCTAAATTCAAACATCGTCAATAGAAAAAAACAAAAAAGAAATAGTTCGAATTTCAAAAAGCGATGGCTGACAACAGCTCTCTCGATAGGAATTCGCCGCAGCCACAGCCGACTGATACCTTCCTGTGTTTGACGTTTAATTAATTGATCCGCCATCGCTGGTGGAGGGTACTAGGTATTAGGTGCAGAGGCTTTGGCAATTATGCGGGGGTATTTCCGGAAACTGCAGTTTTGAACTCTGACATATTAACGGCAACCATGTACCTAACCTAATAATTAAAATATATTGACACATAAAGCGTAGCATTTTGCTACGAGTGCTACGTAGGTCGTAGACAATTCTCAAGTTAACACTCTTGAAAGATTGTAACTTGTAACGAAGATTTCAGGAAATTATATTTTTATATTGTGAGCTTAAAGAAAACGAAAGTACCAAGTATTCCTACATCTTTTTAAGGGTAAATTTAGACAACCAAAGTTAAAGTACTTAAATTTAAAAATACAACTTTGTTTATTTTATGGTTACTTATTTAACTTTTTTCACTTGCTTAATGGCAAAAATAGATAATACAAATATTAAAGTAAACCGCTGCCATTGACATAATAAAACTACCGCGAAGTTAAACTGCCCTGACCAGCGCTAAAAGCTTTCGTCCACTTCACTGTTTTTGAAATAATTAAAATGTCAACTGCGTTTTTGAGAGCCCGCGGTTCGGTATTATTTTGTATTCAGTGCTTTTATTATTTCTAAAATACCAGAAATAGTCGACCAATCTGTAATGGTTCCAAGTGATAATGATGATGAGAAATCTATATTTATATCTTATCTTCTATCTATTCTATATCTATCTATTTCTATTCTATACATATAATAAATTTCTGTGTTAGGACCACCGTACCGAATTCCAATCTGTCGATCATAGGAGGAACTTGTATATATGCAGATCGCCAAAAAAACTTCGATACCGCGTTTTAGGACTCGTAATTCCGTACTATCTATATTCGTCTGCATGTTACCACATCACGCCAAAACCACTGGACCGATTTTGATGGGACTTTTTTTATTTGACTATGTGTTACCTAGGTTTAAATAATCACGCCATCAGACTTAGGCGTTAGGCAGCAAGTTGTATTTTGTTTATTTTTTAACCGATTTTGATGGAACTTTTTTAATTCGACTGAGCGTTACCTAGAATGAAAGTAAAAATACAAATAATCACGCCACCTGACTAAGGGGGTAGGCAGAAAATTGAATTTAATTGTTTTTTAACCGATTTTGATGGAACTTTTTTTATTCGACTAAACTTTACCTAGACACAAAATTACAATGCAAATAATCACGCCACCTGACTTAGAGGGCAGGAAGAAAATTGAATTTGACTGTTTTTTTTTGACAAATTTTGATGGAACTTTTTTTATTCGACTGAGCGTTACCTAGACTCAAAGTGACAAAACAATTAATCACGCCACCTGACTTAGGGGGTAGACTTTTTTATTCAACTGAGTGTTTTTTACTTATCGGGAGTCAAACGTTGGATAGAAATAATCACGCTACCTGACTTAGGATATGGGCAGAAAATTGAATTGTTATTGTTACCCATCGAATAGATTCTAACATTGAGTTAGTACCTCAGTTTGTATGGAAAACACGCAGTGTCGAACATACTGAAAACGCTTCTCCGCGCGTAGGAGCCGGATCTGCTAGCCGCGCGCGGAAGCGTGGTTTTTATACAAAGACAAAGATCAGACAATGAGCATCACACTTCCGCGCGCCGGCTAGCAGATCCGGCTCCTACGCGTGGAGAAGCGTTTTCAGTATGTTCGACACTGCGTGTTTTCCATACAAACCGGGCGTACAAAGTCGCGGGCACAGCTAGTATGAAATAAAAATGATCTTGGGCTGGATTTGAAACTGTGAAATATTGTTCAGTCCTTAGCCCGATAAAATTATTGCACGTTAGCGTTAGTGACTTCATCCGATTTAAATAAAAAAAAAACTGCATTTAATATCAGTAGATCATCCTACCATGGAACAATACCACGATCCTGCTTCATCTTCTACTTCCTACTAATATTATAAATATACGAAAATGTTGATGTTTGTTACTCAATCATGGCACTGAATGGACGGATAAAGATGAAACTTGGCACACATGGAATAGGACATAAGCTACTTTACATAAAAACTTTAATTTCCACAGGAAAACTCATCAAATGAAAGTAAATCCAATATTTTCTGATACCATCAAAATGTTGATAACTAACATAAAAGTTAGCAAATTCGTTCAAACGCAGGTACAAATAGTCAAAAATATTTGCTAGTGTACCTTAGTAACATATTCTACAGTAATTAAATGTCAAATTCGGAGGGAAGATAGTCGAGCACCAATCGAGAGGTTTACCACAAATGCATTCCTGCTATAGGGTGACCAGACGTGAGGAAAACAGCAGATTTTGTCGACATTTTCTAATAATTGACACCTTACCACCTCCGCATACGGGGTGTAAGGGACAGCTTCCCGCAAGCTGATATAGGTTGCTCAGTCATATTCATGTATTACAATCTTAAATTGCCCTCAAGCCCTCAATATTTAACTGACATGGCGAAAACTGCGTTTTTCGCTCTTCTTACCCCGTAAGAGATAAATGCGTGACTTGATGTATTTATGTACGATCGGTGTCATGGAAAAGTGTCCCCCATTTCATTGCTTGTCCTTGTTTACACTAAAGGTACAATTTTATGACGCTGAATGTAGATACGTATAAGAGCTGCTTGTTTGTTTGTACGATCTTTTAACTGCTATTTTGAAATGCGCAAAGATGTTATGAGACGGGCCCAAAGGTCGAATTACATAAACTTACTATATCAACCTCCCTGTAGTAAATATATCTAAAAAAAAAATTTATATAATATGTGTATTTATCTTTATAATGAATTGCCTACTGATTTGAAATGCCTACATGGAAACATATATAGAATTAAGTTGACTGAATGGCTTTTAAATAATTGTTTTTATTCCATAAATGACTTTGTAAACAGAACGTGATCTGCGAATTATGTGAATATTAATATTTGCACACCTGTACCAGGTTGAATTCTTAGACCTAAGGTTTATTACTAAGCTATCTGTAATTTAATGTACCTAAATAATATTAGAAATAACAAATCAAAAATTTCATTCGCCGACAGGATTTGAACCCGCGTCTTTGGAAAACCGGCCCAACGCTTTAACCATCTAAGCTACGGCGGCTTAGTTTTGGGCGGTGAAATTAGTGATCTGTTATTTCTTACTCGTCAAGTGGACGCTAGCGACATCTGTCGTATAATGTTGGAAAAACCGCGGGTTCAAATCCTGTCGGCGGATGAAATTTTTGATTTGTTATTTCTAATATTATTTAGAAATAATATAGCACTGTGAGTGCAAAAATCTAAAATAAATGTAAAAAGTGTAGTGGTATCATTGATTGACTTGAATTCCTTCTGCAATGAAGGACTAGTCATAATTGTATAGTTGAAACATTATACGACAGATGTCGCTAGCGTCCACTTGACGAGTAAGAAATAACAGATCACTAATTTCACCGCCCAAAACTAAGCCGCCGTAGCTTAGATGGTTAAAGCGTTGGGCCGGTTTTCCAAAGACGCGGGTTCAAATCCTGTCGGCGGATGAAATTTTTGATTTGTTATTTCTAATATTATTTAGAAATAATATAGCACTGTGAGTGCAAAAATCTAAAATAAAAAATTAATGTACCTACTTGAATTCTTTGCAAATAAATTATTTGATTTGATTTGATTTGATTTGGTCAGCACTAGCTAGAAAAATGATTTTTAAATTTTGAGCTTGAGCTGGCAACCCCACCTGGCGGTGTGGCGGTGCATATCGGAATTCCACTAAACAGAGCGCCCTCCCGTCAAGTGCCGTTACTCGACGTCTGCGGTATGCCACCGGCTTTATACGATCAGCGGGTAACAGGGACCACGGGATATTGACTAAGATATTTTGAGATGTAGGGACGTTTTGCAACAGATAGAGGGCTAAATTCTGTCTGCCTCAGGAAAACAGAATTTAGCCCTCTATCAAGCTCTGAATTGATGAAAAATTGAAAATAATCTAGAGCTGCTCTTTAATCTCTTGATGAAACTGAAAGAATGTCTACAAAAAAATCACAATCGTATTTCTCGGGGTCAGCTACCTAATCTAGGGGATTAAACGAGAGTACAGGTTTTTACTCAGAGCGACTGCTATCTGACTAAACTCCGCAACCCAGAAGGGAAACCAGACCCAATCCTAGATTAGGCTTTTGCCAGGTTAGTGGCTAACCCAGCGGTTAGAGTTTTCAAGCCGCCACTGCTTAGCAATAGCCTCTGACATAGCTTAACGACTAATATCTACGATATTAACTGGGAACAACGGCTTAAAGTGCCTTCCGAAGCACGGAAACGCTCTAGCTGTATACCACTACCCATCCATGGCTTGCCACGGCGATGGTTGCTTAACATTTGTTATAAGAATGAGTAAGCACTAACCACTGAAGCAGTACCTGTACAGAGTAAGCACTAACCACTGAAGCAGTACCTGTACAGAGTAAGCACTAACCACTGAAGCAGTACCTGTACAGAGTAAGCACTAACCACTGAAGCAGTACCTGTACAGAGTAAGCACTAACCACTGAAGCAGTACCTGTACAGAGTAAGCACTAACCACTGAAGCAGTACCTGTACAGAGTAAGCACTAACCACTGAAGCAGTACCTGTACAGAGTAAGCACTAACCACTGAAGCAGTACCTGTACAGAGTAAGCACTAACCACTGAAGCAGTACCTGTACAGAGTAAAATCAATTTCTCTTTAGCACATCCTTGAAAATCACAGGAAATAATTTCCATTTTCTCACTCGCATGTGCAAATTTTCGCATCCCAAAAGCGTTGGGAAAATAACAATCCGTGGTAATACGTACTAAAATTTTATTATCAATGTCTGAATTTATGCGCGTGAATCGCGATCGGAATCCAGTAGGGCGCACGTCCACTAGTGATGGAAAATATCGATAGAATTAAAATAAACTTTGTCAATATTTTCCCAGGATTTGAAAAGTTGGTGAACCTAGTTTCGGCCGATGTTTATGTAATACTGCCAGAGACAATAATTAGATTAACGTGCTTTCCAAAGTACGAAATCGTATTTATTGTCAGGTATAGTTGTAGTCATTAAAATGAATCGGTTACGTTATGTGATGTTATGTAATATTTCAATTTCATTTATTCAAGAACAGACAATCTGTATTTTAAACTTCTTAAAAATATCTATATTTTAAACTACCCCAACAAAGTGTAATAAAAATGAGAGTTTTTAAATACATAAAACCCTGCCTCGATGTGACGTCTTGGATGAAATTTTCTATTTATAATGTGAATTGTTAATTAACCTTTATAATTGTCCAATAAATACATAAACTATATTACAGTCAAGTTAATAGGTTACATTTGACAGATCTCAACCCAAAGTAAAATATTAGGTATGTCAGCATTGGATTTGAGTCAAAAAATGCTAAATTATTATCATGCCTCTACTATAGTTTAGAATAATTCCTGATTTCTACCTACAAAAAAAAATTGCATTTTTATATAAAAAAACTTTCATATCGATTTAAAAAAAACCATCGACCTAATTAACACTTTTTTCCCTTCCCATCCTTATCGAGGTAATGAAATAAGTCATTTAAATTGGAATACCGATTTCAATGGTGAGACATTAGGCGTCGGAGGGTAGGCGAGGTGATATTGGATTATGTCCCTGATTTATGCAAAATCTTTATCTGCGGCAACACCTGAGATTGGATTCGGTTATTGTCACATTACTTTTGTGAAAATCGTGGAAAGGGACAGTTTAACGTGACTGTCTGCAAAGGTTTAATAATATGAAATGAAAAAGGATTGTTTCAAACAAAAGCTTGGACTTGATCAAAGGGAGAACTTCTCTTTAAAAATAGAAAAGTAGGTATTTAAAAGTAATAAAAGATAGTCGACACGATATACGGCCCCTATGGTGGATTTCATTATAACAAAATCATCATTTACCTGTTAAATTATTTATTGTTTACCTATTTTTTACCCGACTGCGCTACGCAAAGGAGGGTAATGTGTTTATCAGTCTATGTATGTATGTATGTATGTATGTATGTATGTATGTATGTATGTATGTGTGTATGTTTGTTCCTTTGCGCCACTCTAGAGACCAAACGCGTGGGCCGATTTTAATGATTCATACGTCAATCGATTCGTCTTAACCATGCGAGTGTCACTGAAGACATGATTTTGATCAACATTTAATATGGTGACAAACAAACGCCATTTTGTAAAAATATAAAAAAAATAATTGGCAAACTATATTGAGTGGGGTGTCGTTGAATAGGTATTTCAAAATTAGTTTGAGGTTTCTAACACCATTTTTCGTTTCGAGTAGCCATTAAGGATTTAAAGTTTGTTAATAATCATTTCTCGAGTTCGGTATGAGTCTTTATCCAAATAAGCATGTAAGTAAGTTTGGACATTAAAAGTAGATTATACTTGTCCATTACACTAAATTATTTCGATCAATACTTTAGAAGATATCAAATGTTTTAAAGTTGAGCGCAATCGAAAAAATCCTGCTCCTAGAAAGACCACTCTAACTTGATCCTCAATCATATTGAAGTTGCTTTACACGAGCAGCTCACATTATGTTGGTTATAAAAGAACTCTACACATCCCACAATCACGCAGCGTAATGCGGGGCAGCGTGTTTGAATATATCTATTTATCATAATACTCGCGCCTGTATACCTTACAGGGTATATAGAGCATGAGAGGCTCGCCATCAACAACGTAAGACGCGGGGGAAATAGTTTGTAGTAAGACCTTGAAACTCTGCCGACTTCGTAAGGGTAATATTGTATCATCATCATCTCCCTATAGCCTTATCCCGTATCTCACGGGGTCGGCTACCTAATCTAGGGGATTGAAAGAGGGTACTGGTTTTTACACAGAGCAACTGCCATCTGACCTCCGCAACCCAGAAGGGAAACCAGACCAGACCCAATCCTAGATTGGGTCAGAGTTTTCAAACCGGCCTCTAACATGGCGAAACGACTAATATCTACGGTATTAAACGATATTAACCGAGACCAACGGCTTAACGTGCCTTCCGAAGCACGGAAAAAGCGCTGAATAAACGTACATAATGAAATTTGAAAACCGAAAAATACATTAGTACGTGTTGGGATTTGAACCACGCAGCGGCCCTATCCTATCCACTACATCATCGGGCCCTCTTATATATTGTAGTATAGTTCAAATTATACTTTACAGTGGTTCTATCACAGTAGTTTTTACATTATAATTACAAAACGGCTTCTTAGACCGCTGACGCTCTGTTAACCCCTAGAAGAACTAATTATCAGTGTAGTTTAGACTACCGCAAGCTGCTTAATAATCCCCACGATATTAAAATGTCAAGATTAAGAACTTTACAGTCTCAGTATTACTGTGTCTACCTAGCCCCTTTCCCGTAGGTATTTCACGGGGTTGGCTACCTAATCTAGGGGATTGAATGAGGGTACAAAACCAGACCCAATCCTAGATTAGGTACACACAACCTTTGAAAATCTTTGTAGGTGTGTGCAGGTTTCCTCACGATGTTTTCCTACACCGAAAAGCGCCGAATAAACATACATTATGAAATTCGAAAAACATGGTGGGATTCGAACCACGACCTCTTGCACAGAAGGACATGGCCCTATCCACTACACCATCCAGGCTTCCGTCTCAGTATAACTAAAACTAAAAAGTATAAAATAAAATTTTAAATTAAAAAATCAAAAAACCCAACTGCGTAGGTAATATTAGGTACTTACTTAATTTATAAAATTTACCTTTAAAAAGATAAAAACAAGTAGATCTATTTCTGTCTCAAAACCAACACCTCGTTTGTACACCCTAAAATCTGCTGCAAAATCTTACAAAATCTCATGCAGTCGGAGGCAATATATGATTTAATTGTAAATACCAACTTATAGGACATATTGCCTCCGACTGCATGAGATTTTTGTAAGATTTTGTAGCAGATCTTAGGGTGTACAAACGAGGTGTTGGTTTTGAGACAGAAATAGATCTACTTGTTTTTATCTTTTTAAAGGTAAATTTTATAAATTAAGTAAGTACCTAATATTACCTACGCAGTTGGGTTTTTTGATTTTTTAATTTAAAATTTTATGTAAATTTTTAAAATATATACAATCGCCCAAATAATAATAAAAATAAAACCTTTCACTCCCTGAAAAAGCAGCTTTTGGTGCATCCTTACTGCGAGCATTCGCCTGTAATGAGCATACGCGCGCATGGTGTTATTATGGACGCCAAATTCTCGTTATACACCCGAATGCTCGCAGTGTGTTTTATAACTAGAGTTCCACCAACAGAAATAAACTAACTAACGTAATATTGAACTGCGCAAGTGCAGAAGAGTCGTTAGGCATGATTAGCATACATTCCCTCCCTCGGAGCGGGTACCAGGATCTCATAACGGTCAAACAAGTGGAGCATTACATGTGACTTACGCGGGGAGTTCCCGGTTGCATTGTACGTGCTCCTTGTTGCAAAATGAGGACAGTGGATTTATGTTACACTAGTATTCTATGCATTTGATGGTTAAGTTTTGTTAGAAATACACAGACGGATGAGTAACCACCAGTACTCTGGTGCTTCTGATTAGAGCTAAGCTTCTTAAGCTGAGCTAGCTTCTGATAATAGCTCTATTTTTGTGCTTCCGAAAATACATTTAAAAAAAAAGTTGGAATGTCCATTTCCTACGAATGTCCATTGCCTACGAACGGTCACTTCCAGATAACTTTTTAATTTCTTTCAATTCAGTTTATTTGAAAACTTTTGGGAACATAATAGTACCTATATTTGAGTTTGATTTTGTATGAATGTAGTAAAAGTTCTTTGACAAAAAACACGTCTTTGCCATGCGACATAGCATTTCAACATACATACATACATACATAAATCACGCCTTTATCCCTAATGGGGTAGGCAGAGCGTTAACGACCCAAACAAAGGTCATTGCGCCACGTCTGACAAGTTTTGAGGGTTGTTTAAGATAGATCTGTATATTGCTGTAGTGACAGGTTGTCAGCCCATCGCCTAGATTACAATATATTAAAACCCTCGAATCCCTTAGCTGGTTTTTACAGCATGCCCGGGAGGAGATGCAGCTGGCACATTCTATGTTTTTCTATCGCTCCCAGTCCAGCATGGAAGAAGCATTTCAACATGTAATTTTAAACATTTGAATAAAGTAATATTGTTGAAAACTCTCAACAACCCATATTTTCAGTTTCAAGTTTAATGCATAGTCAAAGCTCAAACTGGATTGCACCAGACCACATCACGTTTTGAGATTACAATTTAGAGAATATGATGAGTTATAACATGAAAGCTAAACAATTTTGCTTCATTCTAGCCCAAAATTCTAGTAGTAAATGATATCCAATTCAATCAAGAAGATACTCTAGGCAAGGGAATATTTTCGTGAAACATAGATATATATTTAAAAACCACACATTTTGGGGTACCTAAATAGACCGACTCTTCCACGCTGGACTGGGAGTGATAGAAAAACATAGAATGTGCCAGCTGCTTCTCCTCCCGGGCATGCTGTAAAAACCAGCTAAGGGATCGATGGTTTTAATGTATTGCAATTTAGGCGATGGGCTGACAACCTATCACTATAGCAATACACATAACCATCTGAAATAACCCTCAAAACTTGTCAGACGTGGCGGAATGACCTTTTGGTCGTTTTCGCTCTGGCTAATAGGGTTATTAGGGACAAAGGCGTGATTTTATGTATGTATATGTATGTAAATAGACCGTCAATAATTTAATTTAAGACTTTTGATTTTGGGAAGAGGAGCAACTAACTACACTGACAATAATGCTTGTTTATCTAAATACGAGCGCATAAAGTAATGTGTTTATGACAATAATGTTTTTAAAAGTTACTTGATAACCACTAAGAAGTTCCTTATAATTTCAATCAACAGAATAACTATTGATGTTAACATTAACTTTATTGTCTCAATCATTATTACTTGATGTGCTCGTATGTAAGCAAGTTCCTTGATGACCAAGTTCTTCTTCAGTGTAGTACCATTGTATGTTTTTTGTCGCACCCAGTGTGGACTGAAAAAATTGTCTAGTTTGTTTGGTAAACAATAAAAAAAAATCGATATTTTCAAACCCTTTCAGAGATTTTGCTTTTCTACAATATTAACATAATGCCCTTCATTTACTTACTAAACGGCCTACTTTAATGCTTGTATTTATAAAAGTCACTCAAATTTGATACTAGTTTTATGTAGAGTTTTAAGTCGCCTGTCTTACTCAGTCTAATTTTTAGTTCCTACTTAGGTACGCTATCACGACTCAGACTTCAGCCGAGTCGCTCCTAATTTATAAACATTATATTCAAATTTAGAACGCGGGCGCGCACACGGGATGTGTCGCTAGTCACGTATTAAGTGCGTATCAGCCATGTGTTTTGCGCCATTTATACAGGATGTTAAAATCAATTATACGGGGTGTATAGGGAAGTTATACAGAGTGTTAAAAATAATTATACGGGGTGTATGGGGAAGTTATACAGAGTGTTTAAATCAACTATACGGGGTGTATGGGGAAGTTATACAGGGTGTCAAAATCAACTTTACTCTGTGTATGAGGAAGTTATACAGGGTGTTATTTTAGGTCAGGGTTTATTTTTTAATTGATCAAAATCAATTTTAACACCATGTATAACTTCTCTATACACCCTTTAAAGTAGATTTTAACACCCTGTATAACGTCCCATACACCCCGTAGAGTTGATTTTAACACCCTGTATAACTTCCCTATACACAGAGTAAAGTTGATTTTGACACCCTGTATAACTTCTCTATACACCCTGTAAAGTTGATTTTAATTTAACACTCTATATAACTTTCCCTTACACCCCGTAAAGCTGATTTTAACACCCTGTATAACTTTCCCATACGTCCCTTATAGTTGATTTTAACACCCTGTATAACTTCCCCAGTCAATCAAGTGATTCAGCCTACATTGTCCTAGCCAAACTAAGGAAAATCTGGTGAAAGCAGCCACTTGACACTGGCTGATTTGCCAGTTGCAATAGCCAAATAAGTTAAAAGAAGAAGAAAAAGACTGACTCACGATTATGAACTCGATTTAGCTGATACGTACCTGATTTGAGTGCGGTTGCGTTTATAAATTAACAAGCTACTCAAGTTCTGAGTAAAAGTTTAATTATGACTTGCTTGATCGACTCCCGAGTGCGGTTCTGAGTCTCAACTATAATTGCGGCCCTAAACTTCCCGGTAACATTGGTTCCCGATGAAAACCTTACTTCCAATCTTTATTGCCAAAAACCAGCAAACCGAGGCAAAATAAAGAGAGGTTACTAGCAAAAGGCGGTTCTTGAGAGGGGAAAAGAAAATTTAGAAAAGGAATAACGTCTTTATATTAGCATACCATAAATTCTTAAGAAAATAGCGGTACTTATTGGTGAAGCGTTTGCGGGTCATGTTATTGACTACATTTTTTAAGAATTATTATACTATTTTCTTGTCAAATTATAGGATTCTAAGTATAGGACCTATAGAGTCGCGATTCAAAACTAATATTTTCCTGCGGTAAAAAAATTAAGATAGTGTAACTTGTAGCACAGGATCGGTGTGGATGGCGTACAAAAGAAGAGGCCTATACTCAGCAGTGGGTAGATATAGGCTGATATATAGATAGATAGATAGTAACTTGTGATGGCTCAAACATTTTTCAAAATTAGCTCTTAACAATAAAAATATGACACGCCACAAGTCAATCAATATTTCGTCTTTTAAATAGGACTCAAATAACTTTACGGCAGAATTTTTACTAATTTTATTTTTTCTTTGTTTCAGATGTCTTTTAACCATGGGAGAACCGGAGACTACGTTAGAAACGAAAACATAATGAATTTGAACTAAACATGGATAAGAACAAAAAGAAAAACCACGTGAATGGGAAATACAAGAAAAATGGCAAAACTGACTACCGAGTCGACGACGACATCGTCACCTGCTGTCTTTGTGTTAAAACTAGAAAGAGCAAGAAGAAGAACTTAGTCACTGGTTGCATCACGAACTTGGGCATTTTTGTTCTACTTCTAGCGTACACTTTACTTGGAGCTTTCATATTCTTGGCCATAGAAGGCACAGCGGCGAAAGTGCACCAGAAAACTTTAGCAACCACAGTGTACCAAGCGGATTCCCAAAAGCCTGTTCCTGTCAACAAACTAAATGGAAGCATCGCTCAGGCCAGCGCAGAACTACGATCTCAGACTGTCGAAAGCATTTGGGAGATCACTGTATCTCTAAATATCTTGTATAAAGAGAACTGGACGCGACTGGCTGCTCAGGAGATAGCCAGGTAATCCCTAATTCCCTCTACACGAAGGTTGTCTTGTAAAAATCGCTATCGCAGCGCACATTATTGTTAAAATTGTTTTTGTAGGACAGCTTCCCGCAAACTGACTCAGTGAATAAACTGAACAACTTTCACGTTTCAAAGGAAATCTTTCAGAATTGAAAAAAGATTTGACTGAATGACTTCCCCATACAAGCAACTAAAACATACAATTTGTATGGGGAAGTCAAACGATCCTTATACATCCTGTACCACTCTACAACTGTTCCCAAATAGTCCATGGGATGCTCAACATATCGGTAAATTTTGGTGGTACCAATTTTCCTTTATACAGTAGTTGGACATAATTATAGGGATGTAAAAGAACTATGCCTGCCATCTCTGAGTGGCAGCTAACAAAAATGGCGGCCAATTAAAGATGGCGAATATTAAAAAAAAATAGTAAACTAGGAGTGAATATTTTTTTCTTAATACCGTAGTTGGACAGGCTTATAAGAATGTTAAAAAACCTTATTTCTCATCTCTAAGTAGTATCTAATAAAAATGGCGGCCAATCTTAGACAGAAAATGATGATTTTCATAATATCTACTATATCTCAAAAACTGTTTATCCGATTAAAGTTTTTATTTTTTTATTTTTAAGGTCTTACCATATACCTCAAATATTGTCTTTATACTGTTCCTGAAAAGTAAGCCGTTAATTAGTTATTTAAAAAAAACGCAAAAATTTACTTTTGTAACTTTTTAATTATTGTTTTTATCCAAGATTTATTGGTATTTATTGATAAAAAATATTTTTGCTATATACTTTAAGAAATTGCCTTTAATTTAATATATAACATGTTTAATTTTTATTTGTAAAAACTCGTAAAAAAAATTAATTTTGTGTAAAAATTAGTTTTGATCATAAATATTAGACTCGCGAAAATCTGAATCTTCGATGTCTTCTTATTCTTCTTATTCTTCTTCATCCATAGAAGCATATCTAACTGCTGTATAAAGGAAAATCGGTACCAAAATTTACCGTTTTGGAAAATTTGGGCGAGCATCCCACAAAATTATTTTTTTTTACGAGTTTTTACGAATAAAAATTAAACATGTTATATATCAAATTAAATGCAATTTCTTAAAGTATATAGCAAAAATATTTTTTATCAATAAATACCAATAAATCTTGGATAAAAACAATAATTAAAAAGTTACAAAAGTGAATTTTTGCGTTTTTTTTTAAATAACTAATTAACGGCTTACTTTTCAGAAACAGTATAAAGACAATATTTGAGGTATATGGTAAGACCTTAAAAATAAAAAAATAAAAACTTTAATCGGATAAACAGTTTTTGAGATATAGTAGATATTATGAAAATCATCATTTTCTGTCTAAGATTGGCCGCCATTTTTATCAGATACTACTTAGAGATGAGAAATAAGGTTTTTTAACATTCTTATAATCCTGTCTAACTACGGTATTAAGAAAAAAATATTCACTCCAAGTTTACTATTTTTTTCGAATATTCGCCATCTTTAATTGGCCGCCATTTTTGTTAGCTGCCACTCAGAGATGGCAGGCATTGTTCTTTTACATCCCTATAATTATGTCCAACTACTGTATAAAGGAAAATTGGTACCACCAAAATTTACCGTTTTGGAAAATTTGGGCGAGCATCCCACGGACTAAAAGAACATAGGTCGAAATATAAAAAAAAATACTTTGGGCCTTTCACACCGCGGTCAGGGTTTTCATATTTCGGCCTGTTTCTTGGGGAAAGATTGTTCAGTTTCATGGGTAGGTATATGGGTAGGATCACATCCTGAAGCTTGGCTAGCATTTTTTATCACTTCTGTATGTTTTCGTGTGCAATAAAGTGTAACTCTTACCAGGTTTCAAGAGAAGCTGGTGGCGAGGGTGGCAGCAGACGTCTCCGCGCAGTATGGAGGCGCCAGGGCTTTGGAGTCAGCTCCGGCTGTCGTCATCGAAGACTATGAGTGGAACTTTGCTAAAGCCTTCCTGTATTCTCTCACAGTGTTGACAACTATCGGTAAGGGTTTTAACTAAAATCATAAAATCATGTTTTATACCCATTCGAGTATTCACCTCACCTTTATGCACTTTCCAGGTGCCTTTTCATCCTTCCATTATGAACTAATGCTTCACCAGCGACTGTCATTGATCTTTCACCTTTCTCTATACAGAGTATGACTAAGTATTTTTATCGAGTGGATTTTACATCAAAAGAGCCCTAATATCAGAGTTTAATACCTAAATTATCCAACCAATGGATTTTAAGCAAACAATTCAAAAGAATATCTAATATTACTTAGTCATATCGTAATATTACCTACTCAAGATATTTTATTTTATTTTCTAGGTTACGGCAGCGTGGCACCAAAGACAGCTCTAGGAAAAGTAGTAACAATAGGATATGCTGTTATAGGTATACCTTTGACACTTCTTTACCTCTCTGTCGTCGGAGCACTCCTATCTCGACTAGCCAGAAGTGTGTTTAGCAGAGCACTCTGCTGCTGTCTTTGCACAAAATGTGGATACTGCTGTCTTGATGAGCGGACTATGACCAGCAAAGAACGAAAGGAAAAAGTCAGACGTCAAGACGAATACAGAAGTCAAACTCTCCACCTGCAAGAGCCGTATTACGTCAGGTCTCCATCAGGCACGATCATATCTGCATCACAAGCGCACAGTGTCAGCACAACTTCCATCAAAGACAAATCTCAAGGTCTAGGCTTCTTAAGAGATTGCGATTCAATGAGCTGCACTGATACAGACTCGAAGGTATCTCTTCGCGGCTTTTCGATTCTCGCTCCTGTGTCTTTGTGCCTAGCAGCGATATTCGCTTACATCTTCTTCGGAGCCCTGGTCTTATACCAATTGGAAGGCTGGAGTCCAATAGATGGAGTGTACTTCTGCTTCATGAGTTTAAGCACTATTGGATTTGGACATCTCGCACCTGGAGCTACTCAGAAGAACGGCGCATCGACAGGAACCGTCTGGTTCTGCTCCATTTACATCATGACAGGTTTGGCTCTGACTGCGATGTGCTTCAACGTTCTCCATGACGAGATCGTCCACCGATTGCGTCATCATGAGAAGGTATTGAAAGCGCAAACTCAGAAAGTAATGACTCCTGAGTTCTTGCGTAGATCTTGACGAGATGACGGACATTTGACAGATGACTCGATGATCTCTGACGGAGAGTCGTTGCCTGAGGTCCTGCACCATGTCTCAGGGTGTGATAGAGGAGCAGTGAGAAGAACTGTATATATGGTAAGAGAAGAGAAAGAGCCGGAAAGAGTTACTCCCATGTAGAATAGTTAGGTGTAAGTTTTATGTTAAAAGATAAAGTGTGCTAAAAGTATGTGGTGGAAATTATTGTCAGAATTGTAAATTATCATCACACCAATTTTTAAATTAATTTCATGCTTCATCTACATACCTAGTTAATATACAAAAAACAGGTTATTGGAGAAATTGTGATTGTTTTACAAACGCATTAATTACTCATTTGATTTTGCTCATAAAATATTCTATGATGCCAAATGGAAGTCACTAGGGTCTCGCCACATTTTATCGAGATAAAATCGGAAATTTTGGTCCAAAGTTGATCAAGCCAGTTTAAATGTAGTTAGTAATTCACAAAATATGTCTGCATCCATAAATATGACCAGATTACAAATTGACTAGAAACCACTCATACACAATGGGGATAAAAACTGGGAACTAAATGGCGCCACCAGCGAGTGTTCCTTTTTCCTGTGATTGGTCAGTAATCTGTCAATGTCAATCCCAAGCAGCCATTATTGGTAACCGTTACTACTCATTTACCACACAAATGTGTGGTAACTAATTGTGTTTAGTCGCATTCTTGTCGCATTTTTGGTCGTTGTTCCTTCCCAATTTAGGCCTGGTGACCAGAATGGACACGAGTGTACACAGTCGCATTTTGGTCACACGGTTACGTCGCTGTGTGTACACTTTGTTCTCAGTTTATAACCAGATTTTAGAAAACATTCACTCAATCCGACTCAATCATTCGTTCATTGCTCTTAACTTGAGGACGTCATTTTGAAGTGACAGTTTATAAAACTTTAAGTTTTTCGCCATCATTGTTTGCCTGAGTAAGTACATTATTTAGATTTTATTGATATTTAGAAGTTTGAATACATAAAATATACGTGGGAAGTTAAAACTGTCGTGTAATAAGGCAATATAGTCTGAAATATGCCAAAGGGCCACCTCGAAATTGTAATTTGATTGATAAACTCATATTAAGTAATTTGATTGCTCCCTTTTGATTTAAGAAATCTCTACATTTCCAGTTATCAAAAGCTTCTCTTCCTAAATATAGACATATTTGATGCTAAAATTCTACTACTTATGCAAAATTAAACTGAAAAATAGCTAAATCAAAAACAAAATAGATTTTACCTTGTGAAAAAATTGTAGTCGCGAACTGGTTACATTGTTACGTAATTGTGTCTACTTATGTCAACCTGTGTCTACTTGTTACTAAATTTTCAAAATGGTGCCATTGTATTTTTTCTTTTACAGCGAATCTCAAAGTTTGTCCATAACTATGCCGTTTTCAGTGGTATAAACCACAGAAGGTGGATCGGAATTTGTTTCCATTGCGCCAGATACCTGGATTGACTTCGAAAACAATGTGTTGTATTGGCCACGCACTAGGAAAAAGTGCGAAATAGAAATTTTGCAACGAACGGAAAACAGTCTACCCATGGACAACTGGAAAATAAAACTTAAAGGTGTTATATATATCAAATTAAAGGCAATTTCTTAAAGTATATAGCAAAAATATTTTTTAACAATAAATACCAATAAATCTTGTATAAAAACAATAATTAAAAAGTTACAAAAGTGAATTTTTGCATTTTTTTTTAAATAACTAATTAACGGCTTACTTTTCAGGAACAGTATAAAGACAATATTTAAGGTATATGGTAAGACCTTAAAAATAAAAAAATAAAAACTTTAATCGGATAAACAGTTCTTGAGATATACCTAGTAGATATTATGGAAATCAACATTTTCTGTCTAAGATTGGCCGCCATTTTCATCAGATACTACTTAGAGATCAGAAATAAGGTTTTTTAACATTCTTATAAGCCTGTCTAACTACGGTATTAAGAAAAAAATATTCACTCAAAGTAAACCATTTTTTTCGAATATCCGCCATCTTTAATTGGCCGCCATTTTTGTTAGCTGCCACTCAGAGATGGCAGGCATAGTTTTTTTACATCCCTATAATTATGTCCAACTACTGTATAAAGAGAGACCTCAACTTAGTACACATCGGAGCAACCACGACCACTCTGTCAAGAGTGTACGACTGAGAAGAAGAAGAAGACTGTATAAAGGAAAATTGGTACCCCCTGGGCGAGCATCCCATGGACTATCAGTACAGTTTGAGAAGCAAGCACTTAAAACGTCAATTGCATTCAAATACACGAGATATTAACAGATGTTTGTTTATAAACAGTTACGGAACGTTACCACACGCTATATTAATTACAATTATGCAGTTACTACACAATTACTACACAATGACCACACAAGAACTGAAAATAAAACTAGTGTATACACTAGTTACAATTTGGTCGCAAAAGTTTATGAAAATAAGTGTACGCAAAAATCTAGTAACGTTGTAGTTATGTGTGTACACAGCAACCATACATTGTTACTGAAACTTATTTCGGTCGCCTTGTGTATACACGATTACCTCACTTAGTTTCCAAAGCCAACACAGTCGCGACGCGTAGTAACAGTTACGGAACGGCGACGACTTGTAATTTGCTTGTTACTACTTTGGAGATCATGCGACTGAAAGTGGCTGCTTGGGATGTCAATATCAGTTTTGCGTCTTCTCATTGGTCTCTTTTGGAACACTCGCTGGTGGCGCCATCTGCAATTAGCTTCGCGTTTTTATCCTCATTCCACTGAATTTATTGAAATATTAAATGACAAACATTGCTTGCAATATAATAAATCATAGCCTGAAACTTTGTAAGGATAGTGGCAATAACATTGTGAAATGGAAATGTACACAGTAGAGAGCATATCAGTAGTTGTAATGTAAGAAAATGTCATTTGAAGTGAATTGAAGTGAAACTTCTTTAGGCGCGTTGAGAGTAAAATTTCAAGGTCGCGTCACGGGCAAACGGGGACGATTTCGGATTGTCCCGTTTGTCCCGTTACGATGTCAGAAATGTCAAAGAAGTTTCACTTCTGACACGGGTGCTCGGCACACAAGCTCTTTTTAAAAAAAAACATAAAATTAAAGAGGTAAAAGTTCACTCAGGTAAAAACAATCACTTCTATATTTTAAACTCCAAATATACTAAATTATATCACTATCAGCAGGCCTGGCGCACTCCGGCCGGTAGGCATGAAGCTACAAGTACTTGCACCGCCCCACGCGTGGGGCTTAGTTCAGTAGGCTGTCGCGCGTCGCTCGATTCGTACTGTATATTCCGCACACGCAAGCGTATCGCAGTCGCCTTGTTAAAGTTATCGCGCCAAGTTTTAGTTTATATTTAAATGATTTAATTAATCTGTATGGTAGTTTTCTAGACTCTTTCGATAAATTTAATAATATAAGTAGGTTAGGTGCTTATACCTACTTACTTAACAACTAAAGTATACCTATAAGTAAACGGCCTCCGTGGTCTGAGCTATGCTTTCGACCCGGAGGTCCTGGGTTCGATTCCCGGCGGGAACATTTGGGAACTAAAAACTAGTCCCGCGCAGTTGGCCGATCTCACCGAAAATCGATTGGATTATACCTAGGTAGAATACATAAATTATTCCTGTGATATGATACCTATTTCACCTACCAGACAATTTCCGTTACGTCACCAAAAGTCGCTAGTCGCAAGGTCGCAACCCTAAAGCGTGCGAGTGAGCGAGCTGTTTGAGACTTTCAAAGAAATAATAACTCTCGCGCGTAGCTATTCGGCACATTTTTGCTTGCATGCGCGATCGGTAGGTTATTATAAAAGTAGGTATTGATGCGCTTGCGAACGGAATTGGACTTTATTCTCGGGCGTAAAGATTTATTTTTGTTACGATGTGGTTTTAGAGTGCGTCTTCTGTACCCTAGTACTATTATATATTCTGTGCTATCAGTCGCTTCCCGCTGTCTGTATGTATGTATGTATGTCTGTATGTATGCTTAAATCTTTAAAACTACTCGACGGATTTTGATGCGGTTTTTTTAATAGATTGAGTGTTTCAAGAGGAAGGTTTATATGTATAACACATGCATAATACAGTAGAGAAACACTGATAATTTTAGAGGTTTCTAATGCTATGTCGTAAATAAATTCATTTTTTTGCGCTTACATTGCAAACGCTGGCTAAACCCTACGAGATAGATCAAAATAATGTTCTACAATATTGTACACCTTCATAAGGTCAACAAAAAAGTCCGCGATGGTATATGTCTATCTCTTAGGGATAACTCATAATAACCATTTTTATTCTTAACTTTTTACGAAAAATAATGGCTTATTTACGAAGCGATTTTAACTATTTTCTACATTAATCCTTATCCAAATAAACACATTTGGAAGCTAATACATTAAATATAGATTATAATTGTTCTTTACACTATATAATTTCGATCAATACTTTAGAAGATATCAAACGTATAAACTTACGCGAAATCAAAAAATATGACGCGCGGGGCGCGGGCGCGGGCCGAGCGGCCGGCTGATCGGCGCTCTCGCCCGCCGCCCGCACTGATGACTGGATTTATCGAGTTTCATAGAAATAAATCGCTGTCGTTGATAGTGGTCGTTACTGAAACCATGTCAGAGGCCTATAGCTGTGCTACTAGGTGGTTTGAAAACTCTGACACCAGGGTTTATTTATCGGGTCGTTGTTCGACTCGAAAATCCACTCGCTAAGAAGATAGATTTTTTTTTAAACGGTCAAGTGCGTGTTGGACTCGCTCACCAAGGCTTCCGTTCCAACTTGGGGGTATTTAAAGCGAATAGAACCCTCCCTCGACTACCGAGACTTTTTCACACAAAAATATAAACTGGAGTAAAGAACAAACTAAACTTTGCTGTTGTCCCCATACTAGATATAGGGAGAGGACTGCGTTAATAAGTTTGTAATGATAAAAAACCTTTTTTTTCGAGATGTATTTACAGTTTTAGGAATTTTTCCTATAATTGAGCTATTAGACACAGCTTCTTACTAAATTTCATGGTTGTAGGTTAATGGGAAGTACCCTACAGGTTTTTGAATCTTGAGAGAGCAAAACCCATAGGGTACTTCCCGGTGACCTAGGATCTTGAAATTTGGCAAGAAGCAATGTCCCTTAGCACAATCAAAGGAATAAATCTAAAAACTATATTTTTTTGGTAAGATCACAATAGTAATTAGTTTTCGATTCCCTTGCAAATTATCAAACAAACGTTCTTATCTTTTGATTGCGAAGACTACAAGTATGATTCTTTTACAGCTTCAAGGGTTTATCGGGTCGTTGTTCGACTCGAAAATCCACTCGCTAAGAAGAAGAAGAAGCTTCAAGGGACCGTAGATTTGAGTATTCGTTGTAAATTTCAACTTGATACATTCAAAAATTTCTGAGAAAAAGGGTTGTGACAGACAGACGGACAACCGAGTGATCCTATAAGGGTTCCTTTTTTCCTTTTGAGGTACGGAACCCTAAAAATTAAGTGTCAGTTTTTTGCTTGAAAACGTTTCAGAAGACAAACAACTTACCTAATATAATAACAGACAGGTATATCAATGCAAACGGTACTTACACATTGTTATTTTTTTCCTAAAATGTGTATGGAGTCGATAATAATGATAAATGAAAATATCTCTGCTATCGCACAGTTGCGAGTAATATCCTCGGAGGTTATTGACTATGACAAATGAATTTTTATAGATTTTTTGACACACTTCATGTCTTCGGCAAATTTATGTTTACCCGTGCGAAGCCGGGGCGGGCCGCTATTACTTATATAAATATCACTCAGGTAGGATTTGAACCTACAATCTTACAGTAGATAATTCTACAGGAGGTATAATAAATATCTGATTAATCTTAAGGGTGTGATGCTACCCATGAAACTGAACAAATTTCCTCAAAAAACAAAGGTTTGGTAAAGAAAAAAAATTTGATGCTCCCATAAAAATGGTGTCAGCGGTTTCAGTCATTTTGTAAAGGTGGACCAAAATTTCATATTTCGACCTATGTTCCTTAGAAAGTTGTTCAGTTTCATAGGTAGGATCACAATCTGTAACCAATAAATCACAACCCAAAGTTAGGTCGGCTATTTTTTTTACACTCATCATTATAATGCTACTGATTTGCGCTCTAGGTACTATAACTAAGTAATTCTTACATTTTTATGTAAGTTCGAGTGACTGACCACAATACTTTACTTAGATCAATTATATAGTTAAAATTTTAAGGTAATTATTAGTGTGTGAACGTAAAAAAAAATCTTTTACTAAAGTAAGTTTTAATTGTATTTTGAAATTTTTAAAGTTTTGGATCAAATTGTTTATAATTTTTAGTGCTCGTTTGTTTCAAAGATTTGTAAATTAGAATTTTACTTTTAAAAATGTAAATGCCAAAATAATTACGTAAAATTAACGTAACATACAAACGAATAAGGTATACGAAGTGTGCGAACAGATAAATGAAATAAAACAAAATGGCTACATCATGCTTTTCATGGTGCTCGCAGATTATGTGTCATTGCGAGGAGATATTGCTCTCAATTCTGGTGGCATGGCACCATTCCTTAACTAATTTTAAGTTAGCGGTGTATTTTTCTCAACTTTGACATAAAAACAATATAGCATGACTGACATTCCTAATCTGACGTAAGACGCTTAAAATAAGGATTTTTAAGAAGTGAGCATGGAGCATTCTCTCTTATTTTACGTCAAAGAAACAACCTTACGTCAGATTAAGAATGTCAAAGTCTTGTGTTTATTTGCTATCTTGTACTTATGTGAAAGTTGAAAAAAAGACAGCCCTATCTTAAAATTAGAATTAAAATTATGTAGCGTGATCTGACGCCATTAGCAGTCGCAAATTATTTTTTATTTCACCGAACTTTTTTTGCAGTGCTCTGTCTAGCTTATTACTTGGTCTGAGATATTATTTAATACTTTTAGTACTTAACCTTTACAGTTGTATGACGACTGTATGTCTTTTATATTAAAATGATTATAATTTATAAGTAGACATGTATAAGAATTTGATAGATAAATAGAATATTGTGTGAAATTACCAATTAAAGTTATGAACTGTGTGACTGGTAACGCGTTTAAATATAGTGAAATAAAGAATTTTAAAGAGAAGGTGGTTTTATTCGCCTCTGACGTGGTTCGTGTACAACCAATATCAGACAACGACTGGATTTACCTACTTTCCAAAGCACAGAATCATCTTACTTGTCAGACAATCAGGTGATTCAGCTTATATTATAGTTACCTATAATAATACAAGTGCCTCTATAATCTTCATCATCATCAGCCACAACAGCCTACTGCTGGACATGGGCCTCCCCAAAATTGGGGGTATATACCATACTTACCACGCTTGGCAGGCGGGTTGGTGAGCGCAGTAGAAGTCTTTCATTCACAGGGAACGCTGCTGCCCATTCCCTGGATTTTTATCACTTAGTCGCCTTTTACGACACCCGCAGGAAGTGATGGGATGATCCTATTCTAACCCGGCACCACACGGATAATAATCTTCACTGTCCACTAAAAATAAACCTTACTCCCTTATTAGTGAATAAGTTAGGAGGTATAGAGTACCAAAAGTCCAGAAATTAGGAGTGCTATATTTTAGTGGGGCTATAATAAAATTTACTCGAACATCGGAAACAGTGCTGTAGACCTGTCGATAGATCTTATCGATATTACTTAATGGACAAGAGTCCTAGGTTCGAATATCACGTTATAACATACCTTATATTAGTGTTTAGATCATGTAGATTACCCTAGTTTTTATTTCAGCTCGATACATGCAGTATTTCCAGAGATATGACCGCGAGAAGTTAATGCATCTTTTTTCAATTTCTGAAATTACGGGTGCTCGCGGTGTCGCCGATGTGACGTCATCTTTAAACGTGCCGCGGCGGCGAACTGTGAAAGCGGCGTATGCAGTACTGTGGTTTATATTGCGTTATATTTGTTTCACGCATAGAAATATTAATTTTCACGCAAATATTTTGTTATTCTGAGTTGTGAACTGCCTCTGTGGTCTAGTAGTCTTGCTCCCGAATGTCTACTAAGCTCTCAATCCGCAGGTCGTGTATTCGATTCCCACGGGGAGATCATAAAGTTGATATATGTTAATTTATTACTTTGTAGGAATTTTCTCAGTTTGGTTATGACGTTATAGGCTGCATCACCTGACGTAAAATAAAAAAATCCGCTCCTCGGAAGGCACGTTAAGGTGGCAGGCCCGATCGTTGTCTTTGATAGTGGTAGTTACACAAACCATGATAGAGGCATATTAGGTGAACTATTTAGGCGGTTTAAAAACTCTGTCATAAGGTTTTATCATAGTTGTAAACCTCTGACATCAGTGTTCATCATAGTTTTTAACCTCTGACATGTAATTTTTGAGACTATGGCTCGTATTTATAAAGCGATCTCAAGATTGAGAGCAATATTGAGTGCGGATTTGACAGGTAATTTTGTACTGGAATGACATTTCTGATACGAACTCAAACTCGCTGTCACTCTTGAGAGCTGATTATAAATACCGGCCTTAGTTATTTTTTCAAGATGGTGATCATACTAAAATATCTCGTTTAAAGTATATTTAGTAGTCCCGTCTAACAACCCCGGCACGCGGGCTGCTACATTAAGTAGCTTTAAAATATTAATAAGTCCTATGACGGCAGGCAATCTCCTTCCCGAATAACATTCAAAAAATAAAAAATATTTGCGGATCGCCGTAATATTTTTGGATTAAAGTATATAGGTACCTTTCGCAGATATAGATTAAAGACAACGATCGGGACTGCCACCTTAACGTGCTTTCGAGGAGAGGAATCTTTCATTTTATTATACAGGGTGTAAAAAAATGTACTAATTATATTCCTTTAAACCACATGTTCTATTAATGATACCAAACAACTTTCCCAAAGCACAAAAATTTTACCTCGAAAAATTTTTTTGCCTTTTCCATACAAAGATGCTCTCCGGGGTCTGCAGTTTTGTATGGAAAAGGCAATTTTTTCTTCGAGCGAAATTTTTTGTGAAACTTTGGGAAAGTTGTTTGGTATCATTAGTAGAACATGTGGTTTAAAGGAACCTAGTACTTTTTTTTACACCCTGTATAATATCAGGTGATGATGCTGCAGCCCTACAATGTCCTAATCAACTGAGGAAAACTCACAAAATAGTACATTGACAAATATCAACTTTCGCGATTTAAACTTCTATACATACTTACTAGTACTACGTAGTGCACCGCGTTTAAAGATGACGTCACTGCGAGCGATTGAATATTGGGCCGTCTGCCACTCTCTTCGTGCGGAAGAGCTCACTTTGAGCTTTAATATCTCAGTCATTAATAAAGATATTAAAAAACTAAATACAGAATAATTTTCCTAATTTTTTGGAGAATTTTTCCAGATAATAAAAAAAAAGAAGGAGCAAGGTCCATTGTCATTAGAATTTTCAGTTTCTCAGTTAGTCCAATTTGGTGAAAGAAATAAAAGACGTCGACGGGTTAACGTACTTTCCGAAGCGTGGAATCCTTGTTGAATGAGACTGGTAAAAACTGGATCAGCCATAAAAAACCACTTACTCTCCCCCTCGCTGACCATCCGATGCACCATCCTCCTCAACGGCTCTATGTATTTGGACAGCTGTCGCACTTTCTCCCGGTAGGCCGCGTCCTCCCCCCCCGGGGACGCCACCCCGGACAACCCTCCCCCCGCCCCCACCGGCGTGTTCAGGTTGGTCGACGATGGGGATGCCACCATACTCATGCTTACACCTCTGCAATAGGTAAATTGGAAGTTAGATACTTAACTATAGCTTAAGTTTAAACCATGGACGAATAAAACAAAGAGGACTGACAACCTCCCTTATAAACTGCGTACACCGCTACTTAGCAGCGCCATCTATTGACATTAGCAAAATATTGTGTAAACATAATTTATGTATTAAAATTCAGATGTTTTAAACAGCATTTCTCATTGTGTATTTCTACTTTAAAAATCTTAAAAAATATTTTGGTTCTAGTTGTTATTAAATTTATTCAATTTCATGACCTATATTAACGACGGACTCTTCAAACATTATGCCAGCGCCATCTAGGTTTTGCTCGCATTTTGACCTTTTATCGAGTATCGGAGGTACGCTCTCTAGTATGGCGGTTGTCAGCCCTCTAGAGTAGTTAGTCCATGGTTTAAACCTAGTTTTTTATTGATAATGGGTTTGCTCTTGACCCTAGTCTAGGTCAGGGATGACAGAGACAGAATCGACAATGGAGCGAGCTCACCCAGAAGCCTGTTCACTCTAACTTTGAAGAGTTGAGTTTACCTTTGGTGAGGGAAGGATTCCTTAACGACCTTTTACTCATTGTGGATTAGATTACTGTGGTCCAATGAAAGGAGGCTAGGAATTTACTGTCAGTCAAAATAATAGTTTTTTTTTTTTGTTTACCTTTGTTGATGTTGCGCATGATGTGCTAAATGCGAAGGTCCGGAGGGCGAGGGGCTGCCCACTGCCCCACAACCCAGACCGCCCAGGGAAGACATAGGAGATGACATTGCACCGCCCATACCGCCTGTGTGCAAGATACGTGTTATGACAAGATAGTCAAACAGAAGTAGATTTATAAAAGATGAGCTGACAACCTGTCACTATAGCAATATACAGATCTATCTGGAATAACCCTTAAAACTTGTCAGACGTGGCGGAACGACCTTTGTTTAGGTCGTTTACGCTCTGCCTACCCCGTTAGGGATAAAGGCGTGATTATTATGTATGTTTGTATGTAGATTTATAAGATACCTAACATACTGGCTAGCACTAGTTGCACTAGTCAAACAGAATTAGATTTCGAAGATGCTGGCTAGCACTTTTAAATGCACTATCACACTTTGCAAAATTTTGCATTCACACTGCGTTTTTTATGTAAAATTATTTTCAGAAAATGTTATGGAGATTCCTGTGCTAAGTATAATACGCCAATGAAAAGTGTAAAAAGCAAAAATGTTTTGCAAGCAGCATGGTGTTTCGTTTCATAACCGAAACTACCTGAGCTATCTTGTGTTCAAGCCACCCGTGAAAAATTTCAGGTCTCCTTCAACGTCAATGAGTGACGTCAGTGTCATACACCTGGACTATTTTACAACAGTTATACTGACTGCCGACAAGATGTTACTAAATAAACACACAAAACTCACCCATAGAAACAGGGCTAGGCCCTCCCATAGGCGAGGGGGCGGAGGGCGAGGGGCTCTGTCGTAAGAAGGGCTGTGGAGCCCTATTGGGGGGATATCCCCCACCCAACATACTGACGTCTGGTTTGTTCTGTACTCTTTGCTGCATGTGGAGCATACTCATCATTTGACTGTTGCCCATACCTAAAATAAATGAATGATTTTTGGACATTTTAAATCAGTACCTTTAAAAAATAACACAATTTCCTAAAGCAAAAGGTTCCTCGTTTAAATCCCCTAGAAATTCAGGAAAAAGGCTAGGGAGGAAAAATAATTATAATTTATTTCAACTGGTCACACTAATATTTCCTATACAAACAATATCATGTGTTACCATATTATAACTGTCTTGGTAAATAAAGTAGCGCCTCTATTTATTTTATCTCCTGAATAACTCCCACTTACCCATTTGTCCCGGCCCCATTTGTTGCTGCATCTGATTAGGCGTCATCCCTCCCATTCCACCACCAACTTGGTTACATGGCATCTGACCACCCATCGTGTTTGAGCCACTCATTGGACCCTGGGAACAGTAGAGAGGTTATTTATTAGTATCAACAAGTGTACACTATATTGTATAATTCTTTCAACCAGATGTTTTTTTTAGGAGATTTTGAAATTACATAGGTAGGTACTTTTGCTAAGGAGTAATACGAATTTTCTAATAGTTGTTGCACTCACAGTGCTATTTCTCATATTTTTAATTATTTTAAGGACCACAAGTTCTTTTAAAATTTCAATTAATCTGACCAATATTCTTTGGTCAACATTAAAACTTAACTTTCTAAATAATCTTGGCCATTAAACTGTTTAAAAGCTCTGACACCAGGGTTCATCGGGTCGTTCGGCTCGAGAAGAAGAAGAAGAAAACGAAGCTAAATATTATTGGTAACTAAAACAATGCTTACCTGCATAGAACTTGACATAGACATGTTTGGCATCATTTGTCCCTGCATCGGTCCAGCGAGTTGGCTTTGTAACTGACTGCCCATAGGACCCCCCATCCCTCCCATCTGACCTCCCATGGGTCCCATTTGGCCTTGATTGGGGACCATTCCCATTCCTCCGCCAAGCTTATTCGGCAACTGCATGTTTAACTGAGGTCTTTGGTTTAAGGTTTGTAGTAAGTTTGTTGCGGTTTGGGCTTGTGGGCCTTGCGAGACTATAGGGCCTTGTTGGCCCATTTGGCCCTGTAGACCCATGCCAGGATTAGGCCCGAGCTGTTGCTGCATCTGCCCTTGGGGCCCCATGTTCATCATCTGGTTCCTTGAGCCTTGTGATGCGAGGTTCTGTAAATTAAATGGAATAATAATCAGCAAATAAATGTTATTCAAAATCTTTTCTTGTGAATTTTGGATCTAAACCGCTTAGTACTATTTTTTAAATCATAATTCGCTCTTTTGTTTATAAATAAATACATTTTATTACTTGTAATGCATTGATAGGGTCTGGTGCCATGCCAGACTGACTGTTGGGCCCAGACTGAGGCTGCCCTGGTTGGTTGGAAACTTGCTGGTTGGGGCCTTGGCTCTGATTGGGCCCCTGCATGTTGGGGCCTCCCTGGTTCTGTTTTGGTTGTTGTGCTGCAAGGTAATAAAGAAATTCAGGTTAATAAAAAATACTATTCAATCTATGTTCCTCAGGGAAAGTTGTTCAGTTTCATAGGTAGATTCCACAGGTAGATTCACACCCTGAAATTTGGTCAGCTAATTTTTTCACTCCCTGTATGTGGTCTTGCACATCTTCTGAAATAAAAATAGAGTGAAACCTTTGGTCTGATTTGGACTAAATAAGACAAAGTATTGTATTGGCCTCCGATAGTTGATCAGTTTTGGTTACTCGTATTACATAGATTTACTGAAAGCAGCAGTTATACCATAGTCATTTTTTCCTAGTAAAAGGTGCATTGAATCTATAAGTTATGTTTTTTTAGAAAAGCGAAGGTAACTTTTCTGTCTGTTACTTCTATCCATCAGTTACCTCTAAGTGCCTTAAGAGGACTGACTGAAGTATAGAAATATTTATTAATATACAACTTACAAAATGTTAAATATCCAGCATCATATCTATGTGGATTGTACATGGTAAGTTCTTTGCAGTAAAGTTCAAAAATTAAAATTTGAAACTGTATTTATTCATTGATTAGTATCTCCAACCTATAACTACATAGTTTTAAACTGGCAGACTCTGTATGGAACTGATAAGACTTTCACCTACAAGTAATATTAAATGAGAACATTATTAATTAATTATCTTGATTAGTGGCTTTTTATGTAGTCACAATTCTGCCAATGTCACGTAAGTTATTGATAAATTATATAAATAAGGGAGAGTCTAATATTGAGACACGTGGAGTCAAAGATACCCTTCTCCTTCAAGAGAAAGGTACAGACTCCATGAGAACATTATCCTCATATTAGTCATACAGGTCATAGGATCAGTTCATCAGTTCTTAGAAGGGAAAATACAGTTACACACAGCAGTTTGTTGGGCAATTTTAAAAATAATAAGTAATAGTCTTGGTTTGTTAGGTATAGTAGAAAACTTCTTCATAATATATGTAATTTCAACTACTACATCTGCACCATACTAGTGACATGAATTTTAAATTGTAATTAATATTAATTATTATTGCTTTTTCTTTTATTATTATTTGACATTTTATATTATTTAATATTGTATACTCTTGACGATCACATTACGGATGACATTATTTGTATTGATATATTTTAATTTAATTTTGAAACCTGTAATCGTGAAATAAATGAACTGAACTGAACTGAACTGAACACCACTGGCATTTAAAAGGAGGCTAAGTCATATTATAGCCTACTTTGACTCAAAATTAATCATATTTTTTTATTGCATGCATTTATTATAACAAACAATTAGGTAAAATGTTAAATATTCCTCAATTTAATTTTTCAACCCTTTTCTCACATACTTACACATTTCCCTGACATGAAGAATAAGTTTGGCGACCATGTTCATATACTCCTCTCTGGTTTTGGCTTTCATGAAGACATGGTTCTCCATCTCACTGCTGTTCCTTGCCACCTGCATGCCTGATTGTTGGATCACTTGCTCACTGTAAAACATGTCAAGATTTAAAAAAAGCTATGGATAGTAAAAAATTTCTTTACCAGAAAATATTTATTTCTTATTTTTTTATTAATTTCAAAAATATGTTCTATGATTATGTTCTCATTGCTATCATGATCCAGATCAGATATTGACTATTATGTACAGACTTATCCTATAGCTGTAACAATTACACAGGATATTATACAGGTACAAAGTTGTAGAAGAAACATACATTTTGCTCACAACGCTCTGCCGAAACCCTTGAGTGCGCCAATTCTCCTCCGAGCCCATAGCGCTAAATTGCTTCAGTTGATTATCCATGGTAGATAAATATTGTTTCACTTGTTTCACGCACACAAACACTTAAAAACACCGTCTCTTGTAATAAATTCTAAAATAAAATCACAAAAACCTCGCAAGACAAAGCGCAATTTTGACAATACAATGACATTAACGTTTTTTTTTATAACTGGTGCTTGCTTCCTGCTTGCTTGCTGGTTTAGATACGCGTCTTTTTGTCATGGCAAGAGCTGCCTATAGCCTTTTCCCGTATTTCTTGGGGTCGGCTGCCTTTTCTCTACAATACTAATCGTAGAAAAACTCCTCCAACTTCTTGTTCTATATGCGTTATATTTCTGTGCGTTATTTTAACTTTCTTTGTGAATAATTTAAAATTTTTTTTTTTAGTTTATGACCGAACGAATGAATGAATGAATAATGTGAATGGGAGGTTTTAGATACAAACGTCAAATCAAAATCATGCGTCACGTCACGTCACAGTGTCACCGTGTCACGGTCACAATCGCAAAACAACAAAAATCTGATTTTTTAATGTTAAAGCAGACGAGATGGCTACTTCCACTATTATACGCGTGAAAAGGCGGCTTGAAGAAAACCCTCAAGATGCGCTGGTGCTCATGTGCAAGCGTATGAAAACACATACCGAGGAGATTTCACCATCGGTGTTTGTGTTTAGCGGCACAGTGGAAAATGAGGTATTTCCGGGTGTTTTTGATATTGATATATTTTATAAACTATACAGTTCCATCTAACTACATCTAAGTCATTTCCTTCCTCACTTGCAGCGCAATATACGTTGTTTTTATAAAAGTTCTAGTCGTTTCTGTTACGTGTTTGAGGTTATTATTAACTAATGCTCACATTTTCTAAATTATCTCTTACAGGAAACAGAACACGTGAAGAATTTAGTTCCCAAAAACATTACAAACATCAAAGCTGCGCCTAACGTCAGCGAAATCATCCAAAAAATCAGAAAAGAACGCAAGGAAACTTCAACAGAAAATCGTTATGAAGTTGTGAATTGTATAAGGGGTTTGAATGAGAATGGGGATGAAGACATATATCATTTGATCGACCTACGTCAGAAAGCAGCAGATGAGGCAGCTGACGCACAAAAGGCAGCAGAAGAAGCAGCTGATGCAAAATATGCCTATGATCTGTATACCTCTTATACACAAACTGCTTCAAAGGATTTTGATATTTCTATGATAGATGATTTAGTCTGGTAAGTTGCCTCTAAATGTAATATATCATATAATTATTTATGAGTTTGTGGTGTCCCACTACATAATATATCTACAAATAAAATTAGCTTTTTGCGCCTCAGTTTCACCTGCGGCAAAATGAGTTTTCTTGTAGGAATTAAATATTTTCCAGTGAAAAAAAGTAGCCTATGTTACTCAAGGTGAAAATTTTTACATAGCTTTCTGATGGTGAAAGAATTTTTGAAATTAGTCTAGTAATCTTTGAGTTATTTTTTAATAAACAAACATCTTACGTTCAAAAATACAAATCTTTGCTCTTAATAATATCTCTATAGATGTTATGGGTAAAATCTGATGGCTGAGTAGCCTCCTGGGTAAAGAAAGATATCTGATTAATTTTGATTGAAATATCAGACTTCACCCACACCAACCTTGGGTAATGTTCAACATTACTTCTGGGTAGTGTTTAGATTTCTTTATACTGTTATTTTTCAGCATTGAGAACTACGAATTTGGCTCTTACCTTGACACTGGGCGAACAACACCTTCAACAGAAGGTGCAGATGATGATGATGATTCAAATGATGAGAACAACAAGAGGAACGAGTATCCAGATTCCGACCCAGACAGCATTGATGAGGAAGACATGATTAGAGCTATGGAGAAGGTTGATATTGGTGAGTTCTGCATATTTTAGAATATGTATTTTTGACAGTTTTAATTTTAATTAAATTTAAAGTTTGTAAATACACTGAAAACATAACTTATGTTTTTCTTATAAATTACACTATCAATTGATTTAATCATTTCATTAATAATGATCTCTATAACGACACTAGAAAAAAAATGGTAAATAGTTACTTACTGTTACTGTACCAGGCTCTGTGGTATTTTATCGTAAAAAGAAATAAAAATAAGAAGTAATTATCAAATATATAACTTTTTCAGTTACTTAATTAAGCCATTCTTTTATGTTCCAGAGGACGAGCTCTCCAGTGATACCGGTGAAGACAAAATCTATGATGAACCTCCGGACATATTCAATGAGGACGTCAAAAGATATGGAGAAGCATACGCAAAATACAAAGCAAAAGCCATGGCTGAATACCCAGACCTTGCAACAAATACTCCGTTCGTTCATTCAACAACAGTTAAAGATCTTGATGAAGAATCAGTGGGTGGTTACAAAGATGACGATGAAGATGATGGGTTTTACTACGGACAAGAAGAAGACACAGACCAATTTAAAGAACAGTACAGACATGATTCCTCAGATGAGTTTACTCCAGATTAAATTTACTTTTGATCATCATCGGCAATTTGAGAGATTTGCTCTTGTTGGATGAGCCTTACTTTTAATATAATGGGATATTTCTAAAAGAACTGAATAGTACTGGTGGTGATATTATGATACTATTATTATTTTCGTTTTTTTGTTTATTTAGGCTTTCATCGGTAAATACTGTATAGATGGGCCTAAGCTAAGTGTATACTTGTGTGATTGACAGCGTGTTTGGAGGTGAGGTTCTATGTTTGGTTCAATGATATGTTGTGTGGAAGGTTGTGTGGTTTGCATGAGTGTGGAAGTTTTGGGAGGCATCTGAATTGTCTATACTCTGTTCATTACTAAAAAATAATTTTTGCTATACTAAAACGCTCATTTAGTATGGCAAAAATTATTTTTTAAGCATGAACAGAGTATAGTTCCTTGTGCGAGAATGTTTTTACTATGCGGCATTTAAGATAACGACTTTTTGTAAGAGGTTGTATATGTTTGATGGAAGGTGAGTGTCTTGAGCAACTGATGAATCAGTTGGTGAAAGTACGATGGGGATTATTACTACTTCTGAAATGCCATAAAGGGCTTATTTAATTTTTAAGTTCAACATGTTTAGTGAGTTTTTGAACTGCTAAATGAATTAGGTAACCAGTTTTATTTGCCTTAGGAAATGTCTGGTCTGTTGTAGTGGATCGTTCTGTCAGTAGGTCGAAGTACAGTTTAGTGATAGATTTTTTCTAAAACATACTATTATACAGGGTGTAACAGAAAGGGTTATATGCATCGAGAAATGTGTGAATCTACCATGAAACTGAACAACTTTCCCTAAGGAACATAGGTCGAAAAATGAAAAAAAAAAAATCGTGACCTTTCATACTAAATGCATCAGCTGATAGCGTATTTAGTATGGGAAGTCTAATTTTTTTTTTCGTATTTCGACCTATGTTTCTTAGGGAAAGTTGTTCAGTTTCATGGGTAGATTCACACATTTCTCGATGCATATACCCTTTCTGTTACACGTTGTATATGATATGATAGTTTTGTACTGTGGTATAATATAATTAATAAGTTTTTAAATAAATCTTTTTATACAAAAAATTACTTAATTTTAATATCTGCAACATATCTAATAACATACCGGGTGTAAGGGACAGCGTCCCGCAAACTGATAGGGGTTGCTCAGTCAATGATACTGAACAACTATCACCAGGAATTTTTTTTCATTTCCTGAAAATATATATAATAATTTCTTTTAATATTTTTCAACATATCTTTTGATATTATTATTTAATGTTTCATAGTTGCAAGCTTTCTTGTTGCAAGCATATGTTAGAGAGAAGATTTTCTATAGGAGATAGAAATACATATACATTCAAAAATACTAGATTTATTAGGGGTATCTAAATAATGAAATGAAAAACACTGCATTCCTTAATATGTGATAATAATTTATTGTCTGGCATATTTTTACAATATCATTGTTTGCCTACTTCTTCAACATAGTGATTGATAATAATTGATATCACCACTATCTATGATTACAATTTTATTTAACATATTTTTGCATTTAAGTACAATTTGTGTTATAATTTTACTGTTTTCAATGAAATATTTATTGTTGAAGTGGAATTGTTACTAAGAATAAATTTAAAGAATTGCGTTATTATAGTTAAACACAATGCAATTTATTGACTAAGAAATCTATAAGTCTGACCGTCACGGTAAAAAGGTCCGTTCAAAATAATTGTGTAGTTTCCGTTTTTTTTCTGCTTAATAACAATAGTTTTGTCACAGAACATTCTGTGCTAAGTTGGAGCCACGTGGGAACTTAAAAAAAAAGTTTAGTTGGTTAGTTTGATTTACAAAAGAATGTAAAGGTATTCGAGTATTTAGCAAGACAGGGTAAGTTTGAATATCGTATTTGCTGAGTAATATGGATCAACGATATCTAGCTGATTAATATGGATGAACAATACCTTGCTGAATAATATGAATCGATAATATCTTGCTGATTAATATGGTTCAACAATATTTTGCTGAATAATATGGATCAACAATATCTTGCTGATTAATATGGATCAACAATACCTTGCTGAATAATATGCATCAACAATATCTGCTGATTAATATGGATCAACAATAATAATCAGCAAGACAGGATATGGTTCTATTTTATTTGACAGTTTGATAACTTCTCGTATTTTGTACATATCACAGTTTCCAAGTTAGTGCAGAATGTTCACAAAATTAAATAACAGTTTTTGCTATTGACATTAATTTCTATATTCGAGAATGGGTATAATGTAGGTACTACTTTTGAGAACACAGACTTATGGCACGTCTCTTCAGATGCAATGTTTAACGTTTACGAAATTTTTACGTTACAATTTACGTTAAAATGTCATGATAGGATACGCAAAATATGGTCATCGATAAATCCGGAACATTTCACAATTTTCGATGGAAATTTCTGGTGATGTCACAAGCATTTTTGTCTTATTGAAGGTAGAATTACAATTATCAGGTATACTAAACTAATATATGACATACTTGACATTCTATGTTAAGTTGGAGCATATTTTTTATCGATAACCATACAAACAGTTACGTTTCAAATACTGGAAGATCGAAACCATTTTCACATTGTACTTTTACATTTGCAACATGAAAATTCGAGACCTCCTTCGGACAAAGAACGGACAAACACAAATGTTTACATAGTTTACATATATATGTAGTGTGACCAGAAATCATTTAGGCTTTGGTTATGTACAGAATCTGAACGTCTACAATCGTTCTTGAATGAATCGAATATTTTTAAGTAAATAACGAAATATATACAGGATGTTAATTTAATTGCGTGTCATTAATTGGGGTGTTTAAATACCGATTTAGGATCACACTAAAAATATTTAAAAAAATCTTTCTCTAAAAACAAATTTAACTTCTCCATACAAAATATCCATTTCGATCAGGTAATTCGTTTGGGTTTGGTTTTTTTTTATCGAGTAGGATTTAAAAAATAATATTAATAGTTACTAAAACACCTCCTTACCTAAGATATAGCACGCAATTAAATTAAAACCCTGTATAGGTTGGATAACCCTGCAATTAAGAAATTTTTATAAGCTTAATTTTTTTATAACTGAAAGAGAAACTACAACAACCACACAATATTTTGATTATTTAATAATCCATCGAATAACCAAAATATTGTGATGAAATTGTGTTAATTTCCTAGTCTTTCTGGATAATTTTAATTAGATCAATAAGACACCATGACGCTTTCATCCGAGTTTCAAGCAAAATGTACTGTATTATTTGCATGAAAAAATTCTATCCTGTTAATGAAATTAGAATCACATCGTTAAATGCAGATTTTCTTCTTTCTTCAGCGAAATCTTCCTTTTATGTTTCTTTTGCCTCCCACACGTTATCTACGATTGTAAATTGTAGTTTTAATATTCCTTCTCATTCTATTCCAGGAGGAGACGTACATATCCTGCGTGATCGACGAAGACAGCCGAGAGACCACGTCGCCGTCGCCAGCAGTCGGAGGAGACCGCGTGCATCGCTGCAACAGCTGCGCGTACACCTCCACATACCGAGGCAACGTCGTCCGCCACGCGCGCCTCGTCCACGCCACGGAGGAAACCGAACCAGAAGAACAACAGACCTCCCCACCAGTAATCACCACTCCTGCACTCCCTACCACTCCCACAGTAGAAATCAAGAAAGAACCAGAGGCAGAAACCGAAGAGACCCCAAACTACTGCAAGTCCTGCGACATTTCCTTCAAATACGTCAATACGTTTAAAGCTCACAAGCAGTTTTATTGCACTGCGAATAATCAGGAGGCTGCTTCTAATAATAATGTGGCGCCACCAGCGACGACCATGGCTAGAGTCACTGATACGCCCGTTGTATGAACAGTACAGTACACATTAAATTATATTAGCTACCATACACGTCGACATGGTTACTGAGGAAAACATCAGCTGCTGAGAAAAAATCACAGCATTTTTTATCCAAACTCATGCTTATGCTTGTCAAGCATTTATCTTGTAACTGTAAAAATTAGAAACGTATAATTATATCTTTCGGATTTATAATCAAAATGTGCAATAACAATTTAATGTTAAAAATCGATATTTATCTTTCCGCATATCAAAGCCAAACGATTTTGGTTTGATCTAAAACTCGATAGATTAAGGAATTAATAACTTTGCTAATTGTACATAAGCGCATTCGGCTAGAATAGGATTTTGTTACAAACCTTGTTATGTAAAAAACTAGTTAGAAAAGTTAACCTCTTCATCTCCGTATTAGTATATGTTAAAAATTACCAAATTGTAAATATTTGTAAAGATATTATTACATTGTAACTAAATTTTATTACCATTTATTCTAAGTGATTGTTCTTTCTTTGTTGTTATTTTTTAATATTAATTATTGTTCTTTGAGGCAGTGGATCGACTTATGATGCTTCAATATTTAGATTCAAAAACGTCGTAAGTCGATGCACTTTTATATGTATTTTATTTTGTTCTTCTAAAGTATTCAAATGCTCATTCCGTACTGTTTATTTTTACCAACCAGTGGTTACTCTTTTCATTTTTCATTTTAGATGATTAGCATTTGACAAAAATACAAGTTGAGCGCGGATCATTTTTAATTTATGATCCTTGATTTAAAAAAAAAAAAAAACAAATTTTACATCGGTCCCATTTTGGGCGCCAAGTAATGGGTTAATATTGTTTCCTCAAATCCACTTTTTCATATAAAATACTAATGATCTAGAATGAAAATATGATTAACGTTAAACTTTGGAGCTGTAAGCTTAAACTTTTGAAAACAGGTATTGTGATACATGTAATATTACCTGATATTTTCTAACTTTAGGATTTCGTTAGTCAAGCTTGCTATAAAATAAAAACATGTTTTTCTGAATATCTTCCAATTTGTAGGTAATTCTGTTTTCACCAATAATGTAATCGTAACGTTCCATCCTCACATAAAATACGTCAAAGTTCGTTATTATTTAAAATCAAGGATGTAAATAAATACTGACGAAACCTTGCAAGTTTTGGGGTATGAACTTTCCATGAAACTTAATAACCTTCACCAAGGAACATAGAATATTATCATAAAGAATATTGGGCGTCCCATACAAAATGACTCAAGCACTGGCACCATTTTTTGTATAGGAGTCTATGTTTCTTGGGAAAAGTTATTCAGTTTCATAGGTGGGTTCACTCCCTAAAGTAAAGCCAGCAATTTCTTTACACCCAGTATACAACGTGTAACCGAAAGGGTATTTGCATCGAGAAAGGTGTGAATCTACCCATGAAACTGAATAACTTTCCCTAAGAAACATAGGTCGAAAAACGAAAAAGAAAAATTGACCTTCCATACAAAATGCATCAGCTGACTGCACATTTAGTATGGGAAGTCAAATTTTGTTTCTTATTTCGACCTATGTTCCTTAGGGAAAGTTGTTCAGTTTCATGGGTGGATTCACACATTTCACGATGCATATACCCTTTCTGTTACATGTTGTATACCTACCTACTTTCGTGTATTTTATGGGAAGATTTGGTCTACGTAATTATAAAATTGTAAGATTGCAAAATACCATGTTTTGTCCTATGCCAAAGCATCGCTAGATTATTGTAATTTGCATTTATAGGTATCATCACTAATTATAGAGTTAGTGTTAAGAAATACAAGACTTATTCCGTAGATAATATTTATAGTAGGCCAGAATATGTATAGGTTGATTATAATACAGTACATTTTGCTTGAAACTCGGATGAAAGCGTCATGGTGTCTTATTGATCTAATTAAAATTATCCAGAAAGACTAGGAAATTAACACAATTTCATCACAATATTTTGGTTATTCGATGGATTATTAAATAATCAAAATATTGTGTGGTTGTTGTAGTTTCTCTTTCAGTTATAAAAAAATTAAGCTTATAAAAATTTCTTAATTGCAGGGTTATCCAACCTATACAGGGTTTTAATTTAATTGCGTGCTATATCTTAGGTAAGGAGGTGTTTTAGTAACTATTAATATTATTTTTAAATCCTACTCGATAAAAAAAAAACCAAACCCAAACGAATTACCTGATCTAGAAAATGGATATTTTGTATGGAGAAGTTAAATTTGTTTTTAGAGAAAGATTTTTTTAAATATTTTTAGTGTGATCCTAAATCGGTATTTAAACACCCCAATTAATGACACGCAATTAAATTAACATCCTGTATATATTTCGTTATTTACTTAAAAATATTCGATTCATTCAAGAACGATTGTAGACGTTCAGATTCTGTACATAACCAAAGCCTAAATGATTTCTGGTCACACTACATATATATGTAAACTATGTAAACATTTGTGTTTGTCCGTTCTTTGTCCGAAGGAGGTCTCGAATTTTCATGTTGCAAATGTAAAAGTACAATGTGAAAATGGTTTTCGATCTTCCAGTATTTGAAACGTAACTGTTTGTATGGTTATCGATAAAAAATATGCTCCAACTTAACATAGAATGTCAAGTATGTCATATATTAGTTTAGTATACCTGATAATTGTAATTCTACCTTCAATAAGACAAAAATGCTTGTGACATCACCAGAAATTTCCATCGAAAATTGTGAAATGTTCCGGATTTATCGATGACCATATTTTGCGTATCCTATCATGACATTTTAACGTAAATTGTAACGTAAAAATTTCGTAAACGTTAAACATTGCATCTGAAGAGACGTGCCATAAGTCTGTGTTCTCAAAAGTAGTACCTACATTATACCCATTCTCGAATTTAGAAATTAATGTCAATAGCAAAAACTGTTATTTAATTTTGTGAACATTCTGCACTAACTTGGAAACTGTGATATGTACAAAATACGAGAAGTTA
>JARACY010000558.1:0-87111 GCA_029255725.1 Scrobipalpa atriplicella | reverse complement strand
TGCAACAGAAACCGTATTAAAAAACTATAATAACGTAATCGACATATAATCGATGAACATAATGGTTTCGATCGATGTATGCCCCTCACGATCGGCGATCTAATGACGGCAGTTACCTCCACTGCGATTAGCATAGCAAACAAGATCATCTTGTGGGAAAATGAGAGTTTGCTCCGAATGAAGATGATAGATTGGAGGCTACCAGTCTTGGAATTACTAGACGGCCTGCAATAATAAGTGACATTGATGTGGCAAGAGGAGAAATAAGAGTATCTGATTGATATGATGTGGAAACTGCAAGTGTTATTTATGATTATGAACGACTGAAATGTACCTTAAAAGTCACATCTACAGAACAAGTCACAGAAAGTACATTGCTAACGTTGGTAATGTTAGAAGCTATGACATTGTTAGTAGCACATAAGCAAAAACACATTGTAATAAAAATATACAATAACCTTCAAATACATTAAAAGAGTAAAATAACAATATGTAACCACCCAGTAATATAACAATAAGAAAAAAGAAAAAGACAATGCAAAACTGTTTTATCAAGGAAATTAAGTGTACACAAATTGTACAGCTAATGTGAAAAGACCGTTTGAAAAATTTGTACTGCAAGGTTATAAATCTGCCAAGACAAAGACAACAAGTATATGCATAAGACATTATAAACACACCAGTAGTAGTAAATCACAACAAACCAGAAGCAATTAAGGCTATAATAGCTCATAATGCACTAAGTAGTTCAAATGTAGACGCTAAAAGTGCAATAACAGAAGATTGAGACGTCGACGACTTGAAACCGGTCAAAACCAGTTCAGAAATAAACTGCTCACTTTACGACACCGTATCATTTATCATAGATGGTTGACAGCACTAGGATTTGCATGAGGAGGATATATTTTACGACCAGGATAAAACGGAAATGAGGCGAAGTAAAATTTGCAATTTGCTGAATGAGCTCAATGCAGATGATGGCAAAACGATGGGGATTCAGTGGTCATTGGTTTTATGGTAAGAAGATTATGGTACTAAATATATTGGTACTGCTTCGTGCTTTAATCTAATCAGGAAATAATAAATATGAGTGCATTAAATACTGTCATAATTTAAATTGACGCATTCTGTAGGTATCTACTATCTACTGAAATAGGGACTGCTATTTTTATTAACGTGCCTGGCTGAACGTGATTTAATTGGTACGACTAATATAAAAAAACATAATTCCAAATATAGAAAAGGCATTCGCGAACTAATTAGGTGCCACAGATTTCATTGAGATTTGCCTTTTTCAACTTTGTAGCGTTTTACGCTTCGCCGATTCCGAAACAGCCGGCAAGACAGATTTTATATCTAATTTTGTAAAGGATTTTATTACGTGACGTATAAATTATGCTGTCAACAAATTTATTATACTTGGGCTGTAAAAATACGGCGTTCCGAATTAAATCACACAAAACGAAGATGACTTTTTAAAGGATGTGTTAGATTTATAGTTTCGGAGAGCAAGTTGAAATGTTAAATGGTTTGTAAAAAGCATAACGGATTGAAAATAGCTACTCTTTGGTTATCAAAAATGTTAGAAAAAAGTGACATTGTTTCAATTCACGAATATTTTACCAAACTATACGACGACGGGCGGGCCGGTTCCAAAAAAGGGCGAAACTAACGAATTTATTAATCTAAACCTCAACCGTAACGACGATAATTCATCTTCTAATCTCCATAATAATCACGTATCTTATACCCTCGAAAACAAACACGGTTCGGGTCAAGCAAAAGCAAAGGAAAAAACTGTTGATTGCGCCGAGGCGGGTCCAAAAATAATAGGTTTGCGTTCGCGGCCGAGCGTGAGGCGTGAGGCTGAGGGACCACCAATTTGATACCGAGCAGGCGAGCGCGAATTCCGAAAACTCGAAAACCAACGGAAATTGTATGTGGTCCCTTTTGACGCGCCGACGCGGTTCCACGTCCGAAATTTTTATGTCTTCATCCTGTGAGAACTGGCCGAAAATGTCGATTGGGGGATAAAAAGGCATAAAAAGAAACAAATGACTATCATCGATCGGATCCGAGTTCGGGTAATTGGCGATTCGGATTCCTATGTTGAATCATTTTGAAAACATGGCTGGTTGACACAATTTAACTATAATAGAAACTAAACAAGTAGATTTCCCACAATTTCTTCTCACGTTTGCAAATGCTAGACAAAGTAAACGAAAGATAGAAGAGATGATTGTTGATCCTCTAAAAGTACCTATAAGAGACAGATATTCGAAAATATATAAAAGGCAAATATATATAACTAACTTAATGTTGACAACCCTAGCCAAAATGTAAACGTGTAGACAAAACGATAGAGTCACCTTAACGACATTGGCGATACCGCAAAAAAGGTTCGACGCTAAAACCTCATTCCTTTTTCAAATAGTAGACCGCTGATGAATTAATTTGAAGCTGCGCGATTGGGTGGAAAATTGCTCTGATGTCAGACCGCTTCTTGGCGTTTAATGTATAAACGTCATCGGTTTTGGGTTTGACTTTAACTTTGTAGTGTTTACTAATGAGGTTATTAAGGGAAGGGTTATTTGGTCATAGAATGTAAATTTGCAAATTTGTTGATGTTTTTAATCAGAAAATAGCAAAAATATTAAAAAAAAACAGGAGCCCGCAAAAGACAGAATATATAATGGTCCAAACTAGCCAAGTCTCTGTACGATGTCGTTCAACAGAAAATAGGTACTATTTTATAAATTTAACTAGACAGTTAAGTCATAAAGGTAATTAATATTTAAATCTTTATTATCGGCGGCGAGATAAAGGTGTTATACGACACGATTTTTTAATGCAAGTATTTACGATTCTTTTGAATATCGCCTAAATTATGCCCAGAAAGAAAAAAAAACGACTATTCAAAGGTGCAGATAATAATTATCTTAGGACGTCTATTTCTTTATATGACTAACAAATCTTGAGTCATATAATTTAAAGTTGCATGCTATTTTCAAATTGCTGTCAGTTTAATTTTATAACTTTGTTTAAATACCTAAAAGATCAATCGTGCCGGCCGCCAAGTCACTTACATCGTATTTACATTTTTGAATGCAAGAAAATTATTATTATCTATATAAAAAAATATTTGACAAGATTTGACTGGTTGTTCGATCCGTATTTAAGAGGAATGTGAGTTTAAGTCACTTTAAGGATAATTTATTTCAAAGTTTTAAATGATAATGGCAGAAGGCTTTTGGTCATTCTAGGTCCGAAATTCCGATCCGCTCATTTTGAAACCAAAAACACCATCACCATCAACCCATCAGACGTCATATAACGATTAGTACGAACATCACCTGTGTAAAAAACAGCCAAGTTACTAACAAGGTTTTTTTTATCTTTGAAATTCTTTTCTACCTTTTTATACCGTAATCAAAGGTGGCAGGTAGCGCTATAATGTCCTTTTGGTTTTTAGTACAAAAAATAAATTTGATGATAAAAATGTGAACGGCCATTTTTGATTGAGTCAGCTGCCCTAGCGTGGTGAGATCTTAATTTAAGAGACAAGTTTATTAGACAACCGGCAGATAACAATATAGAGAATGTATGGCCTTAGTTCACACGATGATCTCTTCGAAAAGATTATCAGATTTTGCCATATTACTGGGAGGTGTGGTATCTAAATGAGCGGATCGGAATTTCGGACCTAGAATGACCAAAAGCCTTCTGCCATTATCATTTAAAAACTTTGAAATAAATTATCCTTAAAGTGACTTAAACTCACATTCCTCTTAAATACGGATCGAACAACCAGTCAAATCTTGTCAAATATTTTTTTATATAGATAATAATAATTTTCTTGCATTCAAAAATGTAAATACGATGTAAGTGACTTGGCGGCCGGCACGATTGATCTTTTAGGTATTTAAACAAAGTTATAAAATTAAACTGACAGCAATTTGAAAATAGCATGCAACTTTAAATTATATGACTCAAGATTTGTTAGTCATATAAAGAAATAGACGTCCTAAGATAATTATTATCTGCACCTTTGAATAGTCGTTTTTTTTTCTTTCTGGGCATAATTTAGGCGATATTCAAAAGAATCGTAAATACTTGCATTAAAAAATCGTGTCGTATAACACCTTTATCTCGCCGCCGATAATAAAGATTTAAATATTAATTACCTTTATGACTTAACTGTCTAGTTAAATTTATAAAATAGTACCTATTTTCTGTTGAACGACATCGTACAGAGACTTGGCTAGTTTGGACCATTATATATTCTGTCTTTTGCGGGCTCCTGTTTTTTTTTAATATTTTTGCTATTTTCTGATTAAAAACATCAACAAATTTGCAAATTTACATTCTATGACCAAATAACCCTTCCCTTAATAACCTCATTAGTAAACACTACAAAGTTAAAGTCAAACCCAAAACCGATGACGTTTATACATTAAACGCCAAGAAGCGGTCTGACATCAGAGCAATTTTCCACCCAATCGCGCAGCTTCAAATTAATTCATCAGCGGTCTACTATTTGAAAAAGGAATGAGGTTTTAGCGTCGAACCTTTTTTGCGGTATCGCCAATGTCGTTAAGGTGACTCTATCGTTTTGTCTACACGTTTACATTTTGGCTAGGGTTGTCAACATTAAGTTAGTTATATATATTTGCCTTTTATATATTTTCGAATATCTGTCTCTTATAGGTACTTTTAGAGGATCAACAATCATCTCTTCTATCTTTCGTTTACTTTGTCTAGCATTTGCAAACGTGAGAAGAAATTGTGGGAAATCTACTTGTTTAGTTTCTATTATAGTTAAATTGTGTCAACCAGCCATGTTTTCAAAATGATTCAACATAGGAATCCGAATCGCCAATTACCCGAACTCGGATCCGATCGATGATAGTCATTTGTTTCTTTTTATGCCTTTTTATCCCCCAATCGACATTTTCGGCCAGTTCTCACAGGATGAAGACATAAAAATTTCGGACGTGGAACCGCGTCGGCGCGTCAAAAGGGACCACATACAATTTCCGTTGGTTTTCGAGTTTTCGGAATTCGCGCTCGCCTGCTCGGTATCAAATTGGTGGTCCCTCAGCCTCACGCCTCACGCTCGGCCGCGAACGCAAACCTATTATTTTTGGACCCGCCTCGGCGCAATCAACAGTTTTTTCCTTTGCTTTTGCTTGACCCGAACCGTGTTTGTTTTCGAGGGTATAAGATACGTGATTATTATGGAGATTAGAAGATGAATTATCGTCGTTACGGTTGAGGTTTAGATTAATAAATTCGTTAGTTTCGCCCTTTTTTGGAACCGGCCCGCCCGTCGTCGTATAGTTTGGTAAAATATTCGTGAATTGAAACAATGTCACTTTTTTCTAACATTTTTGATAACCAAAGAGTAGCTATTTTCAATCCGTTATGCTTTTTACAAACCATTTAACATTTCAACTTGCTCTCCGAAACTATAAATCTAACACATCCTTTAAAAAGTCATCTTCGTTTTGTGTGATTTAATTCGGAACGCCGTATTTTTACAGCCCAAGTATAATAAATTTGTTGACAGCATAATTTATACGTCACGTAATAAAATCCTTTACAAAATTAGATATAAAATCTGTCTTGCCGGCTGTTTCGGAATCGGCGAAGCGTAAAACGCTACAAAGTTGAAAAAGGCAAATCTCAATGAAATCTGTGGCACCTAATTAGTTCGCGAATGCCTTTTCTATATTTGGAATTATGTTTTTTTATATTAGTCGTACCAATTAAATCACGTTCAGCCAGGCACGTTAATAAAAATAGCAGTCCCTATTTCAGTAGATAGTAGATACCTACAGAATGCGTCAATTTAAATTATGACAGTATTTAATGCACTCATATTTATTATTTCCTGATTAGATTAAAGCACGAAGCAGTACCAATATATTTAGTACCATAATCTTCTTACCATAAAACCAATGACCACTGAATCCCCATCGTTTTGCCATCATCTGCATTGAGCTCATTCAGCAAATTGCAAATTTTACTTCGCCTCATTTCCGTTTTATCCTGGTCGTAAAATATATCCTCCTCATGCAAATCCTAGTGCTGTCAACCATCTATGATAAATGATACGGTGTCGTAAAGTGAGCAGTTTATTTCTGAACTGGTTTTGACCGGTTTCAAGTCGTCGACGTCTCAATCTTCTGTTATTGCACTTTTAGCGTCTACATTTGAACTACTTAGTGCATTATGAGCTATTATAGCCTTAATTGCTTCTGGTTTGTTGTGATTTACTACTACTGGTGTGTTTATAATGTCTTATGCATATACTTGTTGTCTTTGTCTTGGCAGATTTATAACCTTGCAGTACAAATTTTTCAAACGGTCTTTTCACATTAGCTGTACAATTTGTGTACACTTAATTTCCTTGATAAAACAGTTTTGCATTGTCTTTTTCTTTTTTCTTATTGTTATATTACTGTTACATTGTTATTTTACTCTTTTAATGTATTTGAAGGTTATTGTATATTTTTATTACAATGTGTTTTTGCTTATGTGCTACTAACAATGTCATAGCTTCTAACATTACCAACGTTAGCAATGTACTTTCTGTGACTTGTTCTGTAGATGTGACTTTTAAGGTACATTTCAGTCGTTCATAATCATAAATAACACTTGCAGTTTCCACATCATATCAATCAGATACTCTTATTTCTCCTCTTGCCACATCAATGTCACTTATTATTGCAGGCCGTCTAGTAATTCCAAGACTGGTAGCCTCCAATCTATCATCTTCATTCGGAGCAAACTCTCATTTTCCCACAAGATGATCTTGTTTGCTATGCTAATCGCAGTGGAGGTAACTGCCGTCATTAGATCGCCGATCGTGAGGGGCATACATCGATCGAAACCATTATGTTCATCGATTATATGTCGATTACGTTATTATAGTTTTTTAATACGGTTTCTGTTGCAGCATCTTTAAGATTAGATAGCATTTTATCCTCTTCCGCGTTGGTGCGTTTAACTTGACATTGATGTTATTTAGAAAAGCTGTTACTCAATTATATATTGCTCATCGATTTAAATGTATGATATTCCTAACCAAAATTAAAACAATAAGCTAAGCATAGCATAAGCTAAATATCATAATATTTTTTATCAACTACACATATTTTATTGATAGCGATTGCGACAATCCCTTTGATCTTTTTAGAATTTCCTTAAATCTCTTGCTTTTATTGTTTCAGGTTTAGAGTACTTGAGTGCGGCGAGGAGTCTTCACCCGGAGTTACATGCTGGTAGCACACTCGCCAGCCAGGACTTCCAACTTAGTTTAGAAGGTATGTTATGAATATCTACTTCATTTTCTTCCTATTGAGATTTCTATAATACAAATAATTTATCTTGAATACCATTTTGTTTTATACATAACTGTATCCCTTCAACCTAGAGAAGGATCGAAAATGCTTATTATTATGATATCAAAACCCTTGGGCTGTTAAAGCAGTTCTATCTCAACATTCACAGGCTATACTTTACTTATAACATAATTATTATCTTCACTCTCTGCTCAGTCGTTTATTTTATACAACTTTGTATTTACTTTATCTTTATTAGTAAAACTTGTAAGTGTTTTTGCTAGTATTTTCACTTTAGTTACCATTAGGTAACTACTGACATTCATTTTGCCAGTAATACACCTTTGAACGTTTCAAGAACTATTCCTCGTGAAGGGTACTATTTTTGGTAGTGTCGTTCTTAGTATCACCACTCTGTTTTACGAGGTTGCGCTACGTGACTTCTGCATAGTATATTAGTTATGGCACTTGTCGAGTTTCCTTCCTTAGCATTTGGAAGTTTGTGTATAAGTAGTTTGTTTATATTAGAGAATTTGTTCGTGGTATTAAAATATTAAGAGAAGCTTCCCCGAAGTCAATACACTTTTCGCTACAGTTTTTTTTTTTAGTTTTACTACTATATTACTTTGATATTTTAAATGTATCTTATTCATTTCCAGGTTCAAGAATAGCATCACCAACACGGTTAAGGTTATCAGGAGGTGCGATAGGTGCTTCTGCGAATCGTAAACGGGCAGTTTCATGGAGTCCATACTCTGCTGAATCCTTGGACTTGGCCGCGGTGATCAGAGCGTCTCCAGCCAGCTTGGCAGTCAGAGCGCCGTCAGCGGCATCCACTGGAAGCTATGGGCATCTTAGTGCTGGTGAGTTGATATTTTTGCAGAAAGTTGTTTTCCACTCACGCGGATAAGTTTGCACCTAGCCAGAAATACCTATACTGTTTTGTCTCCGCATGTTAAATATTAAAATGCTACAATTAATACGCAAACAATTTCCTCGGTCATCTTGTTACCTGACCTTTTTTCACCTTCGGAATAGTACTTTATTCTCTCAGACACAAAATCCCTAATATATACGAGTACTGAACGGTGAAATCATACTTACATTCTTCAATGCTCATCTAATCTTCTCAATTCCAGGAGCAATATCCCCCGCACTATCTCTCTCGCACGCCTCCTTGGCGCAGCAGCTGCTGGCCCGGGGGGGAGTGGTGGGGGGAAGCGGAGTGCTGACCGGGGGGATGCTGCTGGACCCCGCTCATCAGCAGGCAGCGGCAGCGGCGGCGCATCATGCTGCGCACGCACATTTAGTAGCTGGTATTCATAGGTGAGTGTTAGGTTCTGTTGGCCCGGGGGGAGTGGTGGGGGGAAGCGGGGTGCTGACCAGGGGAATGCTGCTGGACCCTGTTTATCAGTAGGCAGCGGAAGCGCATCATGCTGCGTCGCTAAAAAAATAAATAGAAGAGAATTATGAATTGAATAGAGACTCTTCTCTTCAAATTTTGAAATATTTATAACTTTTTCCAGATCTCACATATCCTCACCAACGCAGCTTCTAATGGGACCAGTGGACGTAAGACCAAGTCTTGGTTTGGATGGAACACCACCGTCGCATCTCCAGCAACCTCCCCAACAGCCTGAAGTGACCAGTATCATGGAAGCTGACAGGTAATAAAGAACTTTGTCATTCAGGATATTTATCCTTCATGTTTTTCCAGTGTTAATGCCGTTTCAAGGTAGCTTACGCTTTTCTGCGCGTTAATGTTGGAATGGCCTACCATCCAAAATCTTTGGAAGAATTTGTCTTTAATTTTCAATTTATCAAAATCACTTAATTTTTTTTTCACAGTGCATCAACAGCGATGACCCAACGCAAGTCGCCTCAAAGTCTTCGGGATAACATGCACAGCAACAAACCTTTGTCAGCAGCTGCCGAAAGTACCGTCCATGATGGCCTGGACTCCAAAGATGAGCCTGGAGACTTCATTGAGACAAATTGTCATTGGGTGAGTATGAGTATAAATTGTCGAATTCTTCTTATTCTTCTCCTGCCCAGCATTTTCCAGATCCTTGGTTCTTCAGACACTTGCCATGCTAAAATCCAATTCTACCTAATATGGACTAAACATTACCCTAATTTTTCCCAGGTGGATTGCAAACTAGAGTTCCCAACACAAGACGACCTGGTGAAGCACATAAACACAGACCACATCCACGCCAGCAAGAAAGCCTTCGTCTGCCGATGGGTGGGCTGCTCCAGGGATGAGAAGCCGTTCAAAGCACAGTACATGCTGGTGGTACATATGCGGAGGCATACTGGGGAAAAGCCTCATAAGTGTACGGTGAGTCAGCTTTAAAGAATTCTAAGAGATGAGGAATGTTAAGGACATGTAATGCAGATGGATGAACGTCATGTTGGGAAAAAGGTATTTGATTTGGATGTTGATGGATGTGTTGGAAGAAATGACGGATGGACTGTGTGAAAGATGATATGTTTTGAACAGGAATGATTCTGAAAGTTACGACTGACATGGATGAAAGGATGAAGAAAACTTACTGCACTGACCCCAAATTATGAAATAAGGGCTAGAGAATCATAATGATGATGGCGAGGAATCAGGCAGATGTGATATACAGAAATCTAAAAATTGTGAAGTTAAAGGATTTGATTATAGACGATTTCTTGTTGTTGTATGAATTTACTAACAAACCCAAATTTTTCTTCCAGTTCGAAGGATGCTGTAAAGCCTACTCCAGACTTGAGAACTTGAAGACCCACCTCCGTAGCCATACGGGAGAAAAACCCTACACGTGTGAATACCCTGGTTGTGCCAAGGCTTTCTCCAACGCCAGCGACCGAGCTAAGCATCAGAATAGGACACATAGTAATGAGGTAAGAAGAACCTACTTACCATAATCCATATCCATTTTAGAAAAACATTAAATTAGTTAAATCGGTCAGTATCCACCACGGCCAAAATTATTTCCCATGTTGAGGACGAACTGTTTTCCCAGGAACTGTACCTACAAGTTCACTTCCATTATGATCCAAACAGGAAATCTCCGTAAGCTATGAAGATGGATGATGTCTTTTCATTAATGTTACGGCAATTTTCTTTTCGTCTTCCATCATACTGACTTATGTTGATGATGTCTTTCAGAAACCCTACGTGTGTAAGGCCCCTGGTTGCACCAAGAGGTACACTGATCCGTCGTCGCTTCGGAAACACGTCAAGACTGTGCATGGCGCTGAATTCTACGCCAGCAAGAAACATAAGGGTAAGTTTGAATCCAATGTTAATCTTAATTTTTTCAGGACAGTGTGAGAAACCATTGCTGGAAGACGTGAAAACGGAAATAGAAGAGAATGGTTCTATACCGTGGTTTGACGGATGCCGGAATCTGGGCAAAGGGATATCTAGCACTATTGGGAAAACTCTAGGCAGAAGTAGAAGATGACTGAGCCAGTGCCTGACTCTATTCAGTTTCCAATAATATTTCAAATGGTCAGCCCTTATCACAGATCTCAAGACTCACGCAAGCAAATCCAAAATCTTCAACCAGACCCTCGTCCTTACACCAGCGTCAGCTAATATACTAGTAGAAACCTACTTATATCCTATTAGAATTACTGTCTGTAACTCTTAGTATTTTCTCTTCAGGTTGCAGCAGAGGCGACGACTCAGCGGAATCCGGCGGCGGAGGAGCAGGTTCATCACCACCGTCCGAGGAAGGTGGAATGCCCATCGGCGTCAGAGGCCACACGTCGTCAGCGTCAGTCAAGAGCGAGAGCCCCGCGTCGCCCATTCCTCATGGGCTGCATACGCCTGCTCATCAGGTCGGTTAACAGTCTGAAAAGGAGTTTTTGCTATTAATTTAGAAATTCTAGTCCCTTTGTTACAAGGTAAAGGAGACGACAATATCTTTCAATAATTTTTTTGTATGGCGGATGGTGGTATCACTAAAGCCATTCTCAGAATCTCAGAAAGCAGATCTGCTGGAGCGGGCAGATATTGTCTATGGTTTTTATTCACGCTTACTTCAGCAGAATCTATTCGAATTGTGAGAACCGTCTATAGCAAAGCAAAATCTAAAATCAACGAAACTGAAAACCTTATTTTATGTTTCTGAGGTTCACTTTTATAACAATACCTATTCTGGATTGGATGAAAATCTCAAACCAGATGTATCATTTGCAGCTCGCCCAGTGTGGTGGGGAGTTGGACTTCGGCGGGTCTGGTCTCGGCGGCTTCAGCGATGAGAACGGTGCCCCTTACTTCAGGCTGGATGGAGAGGTAGATCTATTTCTTCTGATTTATTTAAATTCGGTTCCTTGTTTCACTTTTTCTAACCTTCATTGAAATAAAACAAACAATCCTGTATTTCGAAAAAGTAAAAGTTTAAAATAAAAAGTTTGATAACAATGAGGCCATACGCAAATATAGGTAGAAATAGCTCACTCGGTGTGTTCCGCCGTTGCGTTGTGTGGAAAAGCCAATGCCTTTCAGAATTCTGGGTGAGCTCGCTTTACAGTTAATTTTGCCGGTCACATTTTGGCTTGTGCCTTTCACAAAACAGACTAAAAAGCCTTAGAGCAACGCGGCCTTCCGTTCCGTCCGGAAGGCCCGTGTTGCAAAAAGCAAACCTATCACGAAATAAAATAATAATAATTTAAATCTGTCTTTTATCCTACCAGGTGGAACAAGAGGTAGTGGGCGAAGTAGGTCAATTGCCTCTGATGCTGCGAGCCATGGTCGCTATAGGAGAACCTCGAGCGCATCATCACCCTCCACGGTTCAACAAGATGGGCATCGGCAGACTGATGCCACCTTCTCATGCCCCTGATATTGGCGGAGGTAAGTGAACAAACTAGTGTGTACTATTTAAAAATAATGAGCCAAGCTGCTATTTCAAAGCAGCCCCAACCCAACCCATATCTTTCTATGAGTGTCAAATTAGCTGACTGAGAGGTAAAGATGTAGACTGGACTAAAATTAAGAGACAACTCATCGCAAGAGAGACCCCTTAAAAAACACAGATAGTTATACTGATTAATATTTAGATTTTTTGTCAGTAGGTGGACCGATACCAGGGCGGACGGAGCTGGGAAACACAAACGTCGCGGTAGAACTGAAGACTGGTCTTCCGAATACCAGGAGAGACTCGGGCATTTCTTCCGGCAGCAGCTTATATAGTGCCAGGTATGTGTGTTTTTAGCTAACTAGCTAGCCGGGGAAAAATCCGATTAGTCCCGATGTTAGATTTTTGTAAACTGTTCAATTAACCTCTGATTATGGTTGTGTAACAACAAGGCAACGATTTTCAAGCGACTGGGATCGGCTCATTAAAATAGTCACTGTTTTGCCCTAGCAAAACAAAAGGATCATATCAACCAATCAATCAATACTCATCAACATCTCTGTTTTCAGGTCATCAGATATATCCAGAAAGAGCAGCCAAGCGTCGGTAGTGTCTGGCGCGGTGACGACAGCAGGCGTGGCCGCGCCGCAGCGGCTAGTCTCGCAACATGCCCAAGCTTACGACCAACTGTCACCTGATAGTAGTCGACGGTGAGTTAATCAAGCCTAGTTTCTGTATTTCTATCATACAAGCTTTAGTATTAGTTTTCGCACTACGATTTGAAGAATTTGCGGACGCTATTGGCCGGCTACAAGCTTTACACGGTTGTAGTCCAGAGCAGTTTGCGCTTTTAGCAACTAAATGCTGGAACGATCTGCCGCCTCAGTTAAGGAAGCTAACTTCTAAATTCGTATTAATAAAAGATGTGAAACATCATGGAACCCGCGTGTTATTTGACTCATACTTGACTTTTATTCTTAAAATTATAAATTCTAATATCACTTTTCGTATTTTTTCAACAGATCTAGTCAAGTGTCATGTGTGGGCTACGCGCCAGCTCCATCATCAGCCCTCGCGGCGGTGCAAGCTGTCAGAACATCCCAAGGGAATCAGGTAATTAAAGTTTTACACTTGCCAAGTTACTAGAGAATGTTGTTGCGACACCATCCATCATACCTTGTCATTTGATTCGATTTCCTTTTAAGTAGACATCTGATGCATCTGATTTTGATCTGAATCAGGTCATTTCGAAGATTTTGAGTTCAGTAGAATTTTTTTTAAGTTGGTGTTGGTTTTTTGTTACGCGTCTGATATCTAATAATTGGTTAAATTCTGGCTTACACAAAACACTTCTAAGGAAGTTCACTTTCTTAAATTAAAAAAATAAAGAAGGATTCATAACGATGTCCGTAATTTCTCAGGCGGTACTCCTCCGAGGCGTGACCTGCTCGGAAGTCAGGGCCGAAGAGCTAACTCTGGAGCTGGACCCTAACGTGCAAGTGAAGGAGGAAGCCAGGAGACTCTCCGAGCAGTCCAACTTGAGCGACCAGGTGCAGGGATACCAACCGTACCCTTGCAACACTGATGATGTGGTGAGTACAGCAGGATTATTTTTAGATAACTTCAAAAGTTGACTCTGGACTTCTTGAGTTAGGGCTTGTTGGCTCTAAAACTGGACCTCAATTTGAAAGTACAGGAGGAAACCTGGAGAACGCTTTAATAAGAGAAGAATGAAGAAGCAGCTTTACTTCTGAACCTGAAATAGAACTCACAATCTCCAATTTTTTAATTATTTGGTCAGAGTGCATGTGACCATGAAGCGACGAAAGTTCTTTATTATTAAAAGTAGAGTCAGTTTGGATGTGGCTACGGTAACAAAATGACCTATGATTTTAAAATATAATCTTTATATTTTTATCCAGGGCGACGCACCATTCCCGTTCAAAACAGAGGACGATCACGACCCTCCCTCGTACAAGGACTCGAGGTCCAATTCCACAGGGACAGTGCTCATCACCACGGCGCAAGTCCACCATCCCAACCAGGAAGTCAACCTTGAACAGGTAAGACAAGGATATCACTTTGATACTAACCGACCCAAGCAACCCAAGCTACTCAACCGACCCATAAGCGACCCAAGCGATGCGAGCGACCCAAGTGAGTCAATCAACCCATACGACCCAACCCCGATCCAACCGAACCATGCAACCCGACCACCGACCCAACCGATCCGACTCGGCCAACCCTAAAGAAAGCTTTACTTAGTGTTGTAATTTGTTACAGGTCGCGGAAGGAGAAATGGTGGAGAACAAGCTGGTGATACCAGACGAAATGATGCAATATCTTAACCAATCAATATTGGGAACCGATTCGGTAGCACCAGCAAAAACCGACTCCACCAAACCCGAACCTGACGCTAAAGACACTGACAGTGCGACCAAAGACACCAGTGAAAATGCTAATAACTCCAGTGACAAAATCAGTGACGTAGCAACCAGTGACGATTCTCTACTGAAAAACTTAGGTGCCATAGGAAGTGATCTCAACATAAGTGATATTCCAGTCGATTTAAGATCATTAGACGTTAGTATGTCTGGGAATAGCGGCTCACTTTTAGCTGCCAAATCACCAGATGACAAGAACCCTCCGTTACAAGAACAGGTTATTCCTGAAGTCAATAATGAGTCTGAAAAAGATTTCAATAAACAACCATCTAATAATAATAATAAGCAAGCGAATAACACTCCTGCTAATAATCCATTGCAGTCACTACAAACGATGGCAGCTAATCAGACTGAACAATCAAACAGAATGAGAGTGAACAACTCTCTACCTCAAAAGCAAAATCCAGCGATGAGTCCGAAAACAAATCCGACGATGGTAATGAGTCCTCAAAGTCTAGCGCATAACATGTTAAGTCCGCAGAGCATGCCTCATAGCGCGATGAGTCCACAAAGTGTCATGAGCCCACACACGATGCCTCATAACATAATGAGTCCACCGAGCGTGTATAATGTGATGAGCCCACAAAGTGTTATGAGTGTCATGTCACCGCAACATAACGCTATGAGTCCTCAAAGCATGCCAAACATCATGAGCCCACAAATGCCTAGCCTCATGAGTCCTCAAATGCCTAACCAAATCATGATGAGTCCAAGACACAATAACATCGGAAGCCCAATGTCACAAAACATGAACAGCCCAATGGTGAATATGGCTAGTCCCATGACCAATATTGCAAGTCCATTAAGCCATGGCATGCCTAGTCCAATGCATCCTGGATTACAGAGTCCGATGGCGGGAGGTATGACAAGTCCTATGATACAAAATATGTCTAACATGTCTATGAATTCACCTATGAACGGTCCTCCAAATCCAATGCCAGGTCCAAACCAAAATATGATGATGAACATGAGTCAACAACAACAAATGCAAGGAAATATGAGCCAAGCGCAAATGACACCTCCTAACTATATGGCCAATCGACAAAACTGTAATCAAAAAATGCCTACCAAGAATTACAACAATGTTCCTAATCATTTCCAAAACCAAAATTTCAACCAAGCTCCACCGTATCCAATGCAGAATCAACCGATGAATCAACCAAACATAATGAGAAGTCAAAACATGCCTCCACAGTACCAGATGATGCCACAGTATAACCAGAACATGCCAAACCAGGGGCCAATAATGCAGAATCAGAACATGAACTATAATCAGATGAATAACCAAATGAATTACCAGCAAAATTACCCTCAAAATCAGATGAATCCGTTGCAAATGTCTAGGTCTTCGGTGATGAGCGTAGATAATAGTGGAAACATGAGCAGAGGAGCAATGAATAGCTACTGTGAACAGAGCCATCCTCAAATGCAGAATGTACCACCGAATCAGTACAACCAAAACATGCAATATCCTCAACCGCCTCCTTACAATGCGGCAGTCAACGCTGCCAATGTGATGGGTCCGCCTCCACCGAAAAACAATCACCAGTACAACCAAGCCATGATGAACAATAACCAATATTACAACCATCAAAGACCTTACAACCAGTGGGACTATCCGGGAAACCAATTCAACAAACACAACATGCAGAAATCCGTTCAGAATTCAGTCAACATGTCTACAGGGAGTCAGAAGCCTAATGGTACTAGAGTAAATTGCAATCAAAAAAACGATCAGCAGACAGACTGCAGTATGAATAGTTTAAGAAGTAACAACCAAAACCAAACTGACGTGCAAGTGTGGGATATATCGCAGTCTCAGATTGAAGCAACCAATGGGAGGAAGAAGAATAATCAAAACACGAATACGATGAGACAAGAAACGTATCAGAGAACTTTAGAATATGTAGAGAACTGTGAAAACTGGAAGAGTTCAGAAATGGTATCGAGTACGACGCATCCCATACAGGGTGGAGACAATATGGTTGTGAATGATCTCCAGACATCTCTATCTTCGTTTTATGAAGAGAATCAATACCTCCAAATGATTCAATAGTGTTGTGTTCAGATTTTCTCGTAATTATTTCGTAATTTTCATGATTGTAAATATCTATTTACAAAATTATCTTTCCTATTTGTAATTTTCATCATTTAGTAAATTGCGGGAATTTTTTTATACTAGGTACCTACTGTTACTTTTAATATGGTGCATTAAAGGTTGTTAAAGAAACTTATCTCTAATAGAGACTGATTAATTTTAAATTTTACTTATTCTAAATTTAGTCTACTTGCAACTAGAAAAGTACATTGTTATAGCTTTTGAATGAAAAAAGACACGGTTGTTGTACATAAACTGTTATTAAAAATAGTCTTCCATCTTTAATTTAAGTACAATAATTTTATAGTGCATTTATATAAAATTATTATCTCGTTTAAAATAACAACTGAAATTACAAGGGAAACAATATCAGTGCCTTAATATTACGTAAGTTTACAATTGTAATTATTTTATAATGAATTATAGAATTTAATTGTAATTTGTGAATCTTTTAGTCTATTTAGTAAGTGTATTTTTGTAAGGAACATTTGAGATTATTAGAAATCTAGGACTGTACAAACATTTTTCTAGAATTTTGTCAACGATATTGAATCACTGATTTCGAGTATAATTTTCTAAACATCTTAGTTTGTATTATAGATAAAGCAATATAATTTGGTTTAGGCAACGAATCTCTTAGATTTAGATATTAAATGAGATTACTAGTATTTAAGTATATTTGTTAATTTTGTTTATTTAAATATTACATTGTAATTGTCAACGCACAAATCGATTGTATTGTAATAGAACAAAAATCATTTTGTAATTAATTGTAATAAATTATTGTTTTCTTTTTTACTGTTGGACGTAAACATATGACCATCTGTGAACAATATTTTAATGAAACTATTAAATAAAATCTCTTATCATAAATATTTCTTTCACTTTATTAACATACCTTCTGCCATTATGAGCATGAGCATTCCCTACTCGCAAAAGATCATGAAACTAATCAACTGTCTTCTTTTTCTTAGGCCCATATTTATAATCAGCGCTCAAGAGTGACAGCGAGTTTGAGTTCGTATCACAAATGTCATTTCAGTACAAAACGACCTGTCAAATCCGTACTTAATACTGCTCTTAATCTTGAGATCGCTTTATAAATACGAGCCTTAGAAATGAGTTATTTCAAAAATATCATGGCATAAAATGATTGATTCTTCGACCCACATTTGACCCAGGATATATGAGTAGAGAAAATTTCAAAGAAAATAATATCCGTATACGCCAAAAAGATTTGATCTACCATGCCAAACATTTTCACCGGATCCTTAGGCAATTTCCTTTGGAAACATGTTAGGCCAAGTCTCAATTCTCAACTTACATGCTCAGTTTTCCCTCCACACTTGACCATTGAAAATAACTCTATATTTTATTGACACAGTCTGGCTCCAAGCCGGAATAAGACGTCTATTTTCATACAAATGACGCGCCTACCAAGAATGTGTACGACAAGTAGGTATTTTTGTTGCTCCACATAATTTTTTACGCGGTTCAGTAGCGTATTATATGCGCTTCGTAGCTCCAGATCCAGATTTCAAGGTGTTATCAAATTATATATACGGGATAGGGTTGTTCTTTATTTACTTAGCAGAGGCATTGATACGGGAATAAGGCTCGTATTTACAAAGCGATCTCAGGATTGAGAGCAATATTTGACAGGTAGTTTTGTACTGGAATGACATTTCTGACACGAACTCAAACTCGCTGTCACTCTTGAGAGCTGAAATAAGGGCCTAAAAGTACGGGAGTAAGAAGTAAGTAGTGATGGAAGAATGGACCGTAAGAACGGTTCAACAGAAATGATTCTAGATTTTATCCATTTTCGTGTATCTGATTCTGATTGTTCTGTACCAAAAACTTGTCTCTAATTTACTCTGCTCTGTGAATTAACAATAAATAATCACAATCCAAAGCTAGGATAAAGTTGAGGAAAAGTAAAGGGAAAAGTCTACAAAAATTACGCACATTTTGAAGGATGTAAGGGAGGAAGGGACAGCTTCCTGCAAACTGACTGCTCAGATAACTTTGTAAAATACAAAATTAGTACATCAATCCGAAAATTTGTATAGGGAAGCCAATTTTTCTTATAATTCCTGAAAGTAGTTTAGCTACAGCACTTTCATAATCAGCGAGTTTTATTTTGCAGAAGAATCTCGTGATAATGCTGCAGCATTGCCAAGAACGAGATATTTGTGGCGTATTTCTAGACTGGTCTATCTCTATAAGACTACCGGTCACCAAGGCCGTATTTATAATCAGCTCTCAAGAGTGACAGCGAGTTTGAGTTCGTATCAGAAATGTCATTTCAGTACAAAACGACATGTCAAATCCATACTTAATATTGCTCTTAATCTTGAGATCGCTTTATAAATACGAGCCCAAGACTATACACTGTTTCACTTTCATCAGCAAGACAACTCTTGCGTAGATAGATATTTTGCAGGATCTCGTGATGATGCTGCGGCATTGCCAAGAGCGAGATCTTTGTTGTTCTGCTATTAATTGGCCGAGTATTTCTGGACTGGTCTATATTTACACAGAGGTTGAGCCGCACAGGTGTGCTCGGTTACTCGCCGTTTCAATGGTAATATGGGTAAATGTTTGAATACAAGTGAGAATATTCCGCCTCAAATATACAAGTTGTAAAAGAAATATTCCCGCATACTGATAGGGGTTGCTCAGTCAACGAAACTAAACAACTATCACATGGAAATTCTTTCTGGAAATGTAAAAAAAAATATCCTTTCCTATACCAAAATATCACCTCGATCAGACAATTTCAGTGGGGAAGTACCTATTTTTTTTTTCTGAAAAGAAGTCTTCGTGATAGTTGTTCAATTTCGTTGTCTAAGCATTCAGCATGCATTAGTACTATTATGTGCAAAAGCATTTTCTGTGACATAATGTGTTTTCTTAGATTAACTCTATAACTCCTCGAATAATTTCACCCTTTGGGATATCGGATACCTAGAACTGTGCACATTACTCTAGCCGAACAAAGATCAATTTGTCATCACGTGCCTCCTTGCCTATGTATATTTACAACCAGCTAGTTCTTTTTCGTCTGTGACTGATGGATGATTAATCTTATCAATAGGTCAGTCTGGCAATCACTTAGTCATAGCATTCCTGTATCTATTAATAGTTTAAAATGCTGGATCTTTCTATCTGCACGTCGTACTCGAACTACCTAGGCTGATGCAACTCTGTTGGGCAAAGGTATAGGTATATATATATACTTATTTCTTTATACCAAAACTAGGTATACGTGCTTTGACCCTATTCACAATGATACCCAAGTTCGTTACCCTTAGCAAATCGATCAGCTTGCCATTTTTGTATTGATTTTGCTGAAAGTGACATTACCCAGGTTGATTTATTAAAGCACGGCATGTAGTTTTTAAATTCGTCGCAATTAGGCAGATAGATTGATAGGCGGACAAAGCGAAAAGAAATATTCCGTTTAGGACCATTCGGTTGACTTCCTAAAATGTTGACTTTTCATAGTTTCTCTTGAAAATAACCTGAAACTTCGTTACTGAAACCCTGTTACACTTCCACAGGAAACGTATACTCAACACCTTTCAGCATCGTGATAAAACAATATTGCACAGTCGCAGTGGGCCAGTGGGTCTAAATTTAGTAACTCCCCCAGTGGTCTAGTTGTCTGTGCCTTGGGCTCCCGATATGGGTTGTTGATATTACAATTTTCTATTTTTACAATTAAGGTTTTTCGAGTAGGATAGTGCTTGCTGAATCACCACATTGTCTGTAAGAAAAAGGATTCCGTGCTTTGGAGGACACTTTAAGCTGTCGGTCTCGGTCGCAATTTTCGATAGTACCTAGTCGTTACAGAAACCATGTATAAGCTATGTGGCGCTTTAAAAACTCTGACACCATCAGGACTCTTCAGACGCACGTTGGCTCAAAAACCCACTCAATATGAAGACGTGAGTTTAAATTTAGTCAGAGGATGCTATTTTTAAGAAAGTATTATGATTTCGCGCTCAATATCCCTCGATCTTCTTCGCTGATTAATTATCTGGCTCCTTCGATGTATCGTGCCAAATGTCCAGGGCTTCCTTTTGGAACTAAAGGTAGGGTGGACTGGACTGTTGTTGTGCTGGGAAAACATTTGATGGATTTGTGGAAGTGGACCTACTTAATCGACGGTGTCAAAGAAAATTTAAAGGGGTTACTCAGTCAACGTAACTGAATAATTTCACAAAATATACATTCTGCCCCTCATACAAGGTACTAATTAGGTACTTTTAATCAGACAATTTGTATGAGCATGTATGAAAAAGCCGTTATATTTTCAAATTTAAAAAACAAAAAAACTTTGCTGAAGTTGGTCAGTTTTGTTGACTCAGCTCAGCTCTCACTTTTAGTTTTCGGGACACAACATTTGCAGAACACAGAAAATTATATTTGCAAATCATCCGTCTGAAATGGGACTGGCCCAAGGCTCTCTCACCTCACCCTACGATCTTCGGAGCAGTTGATATGTTTTGAAGATAGAAGTGATTTGTGTCCCGTCAACTGGACACGCAATAAAAAGAACATCTGCGCTCTATCTTTTAATATTTTATAATGTATTCGATCGAACCAAATTAAAAATTTAGAGATTTTTGTGGGTTTTCACTGCAATTGAGTAGATTGTTATTTTAAACGGGATTATTACCGCAATTATATTTATTTTTACCAATATTAAAACTCTTTGTTAATGTGTTAATGTGTAAAAGATTTTTGATTACTTATTAACTTTTTCAATCAGTTATGTACCAGCAAAACATAATGATCCACTCTGGGCTACCTCTGGTTTTCCTTTACAGGCTTATGATAATAAGTTTCCCTGTATCCTGGCTTATAGGTTTTCCTCACCCTCTGCTGGCTCACAGATATCCTAGCCTCAACCAGTGCTGCGTAACATCTTGGAGCCAATTTATGCCCAATTTATCCAAAACTGATGGATAACTGATATAACTGTAACTGATGGATATCCTGATTTGGCGATGAGTTTTCTGCCTTTGTTCTAAATCTAAATTTCATGTTACAAAATCTATTTTTCTGTTAGCTAGTTAAGTACTCGGAAGAAAACACCTTTAGACGCATAACGTTTTAATTCTCATATGAAACAGTATTACTGAGAATTTATCTACCATCCGCATTAAACTCCACGTGAAATAAATACCTTATTTTTCTTTGTTGTTGTTAATATCGATCGTGTATAGTATTATCCGAGAGAATCTTAATTGCCACCTGAAAATAGAAAACGAACCCGATTTGATTCTTCGCGCTATTTATATCTGAAAAGAAAAGGAAAGAAAGTGAGTAAAAAGAATCTGGAACAACAAAATAATATAATTTTGTCCAAGCCGTAGTCAAGAAACCTTATAATAGGTACCATCTTGAAGTAGGTAACTACATAATAAATTGCCTAAAAGGTTTAGAGACAAAATATCCTAAGACAGTACCGATAGAGTTTATGTAGCCCGATGGTGTAGTGGATAGGGCCGCTGCCTCCTGGAGGTCGTGGTTCGAATCCCACCATGTACTAATGTTTTTTCGGTTTTCAAATTTCATATGTACGTTTATTTGCCGCTTTTTTCCGTGCTTCGGAAGGCACGTTAAGCCGTTGGTCCCGATTAATATCGTTTAATACCGTAGATATTAGTCGTTAGGCCATGCGTCAGAGGCCAGTGCTAAGCATTGGTGGCATAAAAACTCTGACCTTATCTAAGATTGCGTCTGGTTTCCCTTCTGCGTTGCGGAGGGCAGTCGCTCTGTGTAAAAACCAGTACCCTCGTTCGATCGTCTAGATTATAATAGGTAGCCGCCCCCGTGAGATACGGGATAAGGCTAGGGGGATGAATACCGATAGAGTTCAAACTTGTAATGTGCCGAATGCCGCCAAATGACGAGAATTGCTACTTGGTATTTATTTTTATTTTTTTCTCTACCACGGCTTGGGCGCACCTGATAAGGCACTTACCAGGACGGCTACTGTACCAATATTCCAACAACGATAGCTGCCGCTGACGCAATTTTATATTTGTGCTTCCTCGCATTCACATTGACATAGGCTTCCAGTCTTTGCAAGCCGCTCACGTCATAGCACAGCTCCTCATACTGTCTCAACTGGGCTTCGAATCCAGGGTTCGGGTTTATGAATCTTCTTCTGGATTTCACGAAGTTATACGCCTGATCGAACCCTAGCTGATACTTCTCCATGATGTACGCAATGACAAGAGTCGCTGATCTTGAGACTCCGAAGTGACAATGGACCATGACGTTTCCTTTTTCGATTCCTTCTTGGATGAAGGCATTGGCCATTGGGAAGTAGGGGAGGAGATTGGTGTGAGGAGTGTCGTAGGCCCTAATGAAGAGGGTGCTAATATTGGTATCCTCAAAAGTGGACTTCGGTAACCGATGAGCTTCAATGGTGAGCACATGGGTGATGTTAAGGTGTCTAAGTATGCTCTTGTCAGCGGCGGCTCTGGCATTGCTGAGATATAGTCCGGGATGATCTCACTGTAACAAGACTGGGTGCAGAGGTCGACCTTGTGGTACAACGCTCTTCTGGACCAGTTCTTCAGTCCAGAAAACGCAACTGCCGGATTGTTCAAGAAAGCAGTCACAAACGAACTGCTTAGCATCACCAACAGCAGACTTTTTGCTATTAACATAATAATTCAAACTCGTTATACGTCACATTGTTCGATTTTTTTGGGTTTTCTCAATGTTTTTGTGGTTCATATTCAAATTTAACTCTTGTCTAATCGGGTGGCCGATTGACGTGATGTTTTCTCTGCAAGTGTCAAATGTACCTCTGACAATTTCTGACAGTGACGTAGACTAAAGACTGGGTATAGATATAGACCAAATAATAATGCAAGACGCATGGCAAGAAGATTATCATATCACAAATTTATTACAGTGAGAACTCGAATTATTTCAGAAGTGTGATGAAAATAAAAATTCTTCAATTTTTGGCACTAATGAATAAATTGAAATGTTTGAAGGTCACTCGCGTTGCGGTTGCTATTTTATGTTTAAAACATGAAAATACAGTGTGTAAAAAAAGTACTACGTTCCTTCAAACCACGTAATGTATTAGTGATATACAACACATACCACACATTAAATAAATAAAAATATTTAAATTAAAATTAAAAACAGAAACAGGTAGGCCAATCGTAGTCATGCACACTACAGCAGGCGCGGCCGGGCGAGCAAATGCCGTGATGTGCGTGGCTACAGTTTGCTTACTTGTTTCTCTTTTACGATTGTTTTTTTTTTTTAATATTTTTATTTATTTTATTTAACGTGTGGTTTGTGTTGTATATCACTGATACATTACGTGCTTTAAAGGAACGCAGTATTTTCTTTTACACCCTGTATATATAGAATCCAAAAATAAAAACATGAACAGGACTCGAAGTCGCGACCCCACAGCAAACTAAGTTCAGTTTCCATAAGTACTTACTTCTTTTTTTTCTTGTCGTATAGGTTACCCTGGTGTCAGAGTTTTTAAACCGCCTAATAGCACAGCTAAAAGACCTCTGACATGGTTTGTGTTGAGTAACGATAACTATCAAATTCAGCGACCGTAACCGACGTTTTAGCGTGCACTCCGTAGCACGTAATCTTTTCTTTTCGGACAATTCTGATTCAACTTGCAATGTCCTATCCTAACCTAACCAGGCAAGATCTCACAAAGTGATAAATTAACAAACAAGTATAAACTTTATTTTCCTCTCTGGGAATCGAACCCAGGACCTCCGGATCGAGAGCCCACTTACTAATTAGTAACAAAGATAATAATTATAATCATTCTATACGACACACCGTAAAACTTAGGCTCGTATTTATAAAGTGATCTCAAGATTGAGATCAATATTTAGTTCGGATTTGTCAGGTCGTTTTGTACTGAAATTACATTTCTGATAAAAACTCAAATCCGCGGTCACTCTTGAGAGCTGATTATAAATACGAGCCTTAATTACCTGCCTTTTTTGCCGTTGCAAAGTCGTGAACTACTAACAAAGCAAAACAGCACTTTCATACTTTTTTCATGCATATCAGCTTCAAGGTTAGATCCGAATCTAATAATAAAGAGAACACAGCTATTTAACTGTACGTTCTCTGATCTGATCTATTCCAAGTTTAAAAAAGAAACATAATATGTGAATTACGTTCTAATTTAGTAATTTTCCTAAATGAACGAAAATAATGAATAATTATATAATTGTATTTCCTCATGAATTTAACATAATACAGGTATGTTATATTCTATAATTAATGCTAAAATAGAAAATGCAGGTGTGTTATTTTCTATTTTAAAAATAAAATGTGTGTATTATTTTTGTGTTCATAGAAGGCAAAACCAGGGTCAGAGACTAGTCTCCGACAGTTAAAAACTTCAAGGTCACAAGAAAGTTAACTAAAAAAAAACTAAAGCGGAATTCCTATTGAGTTACCTAACTCTTCTTTTTACATAGATCGGAAGTTTATAAACATTTTGTCACAATACTATTGATTATTACAGCCTAGGTCTTTGAATCGACTAGGTCTTTGGCCATGAAGGCCTCAATATTACTGATATTTATACATATTGGAATAACATCTACATACATTGTAACAAATCATAAGGATCCTGTAATATTTTTGAAAGAAGATACATTTGCATCTGGATCGAAGAAAACAGTTCACTTTACTCCTGTTGTTTACCAGCTCAACGACGATGGAAGTGAATCAATTCAAAAATATGTGGAAGTGAAGGATTTAGTTGTAACACAATACGATACTAGTAGTGCAGATCAACCTGATAAACAAGACAATGGAAATCGAAAGCAAAAAGAACAGGCAGACTTAGAGAAAGCAAAAGAAAAACCCGTGACCGAATCTGCCGAAAGTGAGAACTCTTCAAATGAATATCCAACTTCAAGAACGGAATCTTTGAATTTGCGGACTAATGACAAAGCAAAACCAAATGATAACATTTCTGAAGAGAAAGGACATATTTCTGGAGAGGCTTATGATATGATCCACATGAGCCAAAGAAATGAAGAACATATGGATGAAAGTGATTTGATAGATATTCAAAACAAATATAGTAGTAACAGTGAACTTTGGGATAGTCATGAAGACGGTAAATTCAACGACGATTATGGTAAGAATGCATTCTACGACTCATTTAATGATGTTTCTTTGCATTATCCACAACACTATTCCATTTACTACAATGATGGGTTAAATAAATATAAATCCAGTTTAGATAATAGCTATGAATTATATTCTAAACCCGAATCTAGTGACACTAATGATGATTCTGATCATTTTGGGAAGAAGTGGCCTAAAAGATATGGATTTACTGATAATAAATACTTGACTTGAGACTGATACTTTATAGAAATAAATTGCTTATTATTATTTTTACCATTTGTGTATCTTTCAAGCCCATCATCCACCACTGTTGGAAATTATAATATTCAGGATTCAAACAAAATTAATACCTATAGTCACAGGTTTTTCCCACGTATCAAAATGCTACTTGTAGTTGTGCTATAATTTTTTCTCGCATGTATGATCGAATAAAAATATTAATAATACTTATGTGTAAAAACCAGTACCCTCGTTCAATCCCCTACATTAGGTAGCCGACCCCGTGAAATACGGGAAAAAAGGCTAGGGATGACTCCATAAATTCAAATAGTCCGAATTTGGACGCTTCACTAACCTTCAGTATAACAGATCACAAAATAAATGTCAGAAAAATTAATAGTATAGGTAGTATAGTAACAATTTGATACCAATGAACAATGTATTGGATTATGCATGCCAGTAAAATTAATAGTAGAGTATTTGATTCAATTCATATACAAATTATGAAACAATGACCTAAATAATAGCAAGAGTGAAGACAAGTTGGTCGTAGAAAATGGAACGGCATTGGGGATTGCACAAGAACCGTTCACTATTTACATTAGAATTATAAATATAAAATTAGAGTAAGTATGTATGTTTGTTCGTCACATAAACATGACTATATCGGGAGTAAGGGACAGTTTCCCGCAAACTGAAAGCGGTTGCTCAGTTAACGAAACTGAACAACTTTCACCAGGATCAACTTTTATCTTGTAGAGACGATGGCTCACATTATTTTGATGTAACACTTTTCAGTCCGTAGTCCACTAACCTGGCAAAAGCCTAATCTAGGATTGGGTCTGGTTTCTCACCTGGGTTGCAGAGGTCAGATGGCAGTCGCTCTGTGTAACAACCAGTACCCTCGTTCAATCCCCTATATTAGGTAGCCGACCCCGTGAAATACCGGAAAAGGCTAGGGAGATGAGGAAGATGATGATGGCTGTAGTAAAAACTTTTGTCAAGTCCAAGAATTTCGGCAATTAATAGACTAGGGCGAGTTTATAAAGCGATCTCAAGATTGAGAGCAATATTGAGTGCGGATTTGACAGGTAATTTTGTACTGGAATGACATTTCTGATAGAACTCAAACTCGCTGTCACTCTTGAGAGCTAATTATAAATACGGGCCTAGGTGAGGTTGCGGGGTGTAAAACTAGTCAATAATAAATGGCCACTTTGTCACCAGCTCATAATGGTAGTAAATAATATAAAATCATGATTAACTGAGTGTGTCGTGTGCCAGGTTTTGTGAATGCACGTTCGGGTTTCAATCAAGAAGAAAGGTTGGCTGACTGAGATTTATATGGTCAACAATCTAGTTAAATTTATACTGAGTAACCATGATCCATGTGTTAATATTTAAAATTAGAATACGAGGTGATGATACTTGTTTACCTAGGCATAAACGGGGTGTAAGGGACAGCTTCCCGCAAACTGATAGGGGTTGCTCAGTTAAAAGGGTATATGCATCTTAAAATGTGTGAATCTACCCATAAATATTTTAAATCCAAACATTTATGAAAGTTGTGTTAACTTTCTCCCCTCGGAAAGCCCACATTATAACGATTATATCATCAGAAGTGCAAGGAAACAAAACTGAAACGGTTCCCAGATATTTATGTAATCCAAAATAATTATGTAAATCCACTGTGACTTTAACAGATACATTCAGCAAATGTGTGAATGCCTCACATATTTTATTTTCCTTGGAGCAAGATAAGAATAATCTTGAGAAATGTGGTTTTGGCGCAAGCTTTCAACGAATAAATCCAGAAAATAAACGCGAGCGGTTTTGGCATAAAATTGACTGTAAAATTGTTGGCTTCACGGATCTGAAACCGTGAGATTAAAGCTATGAGTACTTTGGACCAGACAAGACACCTGTCATTTTTCTTTGTCGATGGTAAGAAGAGGCACAATAATTATTGGCTAATGTCTATGCGACTTATTAACTTTAAAATTTAATATCGTATTCTAGATTGTAAAAAGTTAAGAACGATATGCCACACCATTTTATAATCGTCCTCCAATGCAGTTTTTACATTGTAAAATTATAAATCAAAATTCACCGATGTTGGATAAACTTTTAACAACATAGGCAAGGCGTGATTGTAGTCAAATGTTACGTCGACGATCAGCTTCAACAAAGAGAAGAAAGTCCTGTCGAAAAGACCTATCCTCAAACTCTGGTCATAGTTTTGTTGAGATCGTTTGGTCGTTCGTAAATCCACTAATTTGGTTCCACCAATTTGGTTTCTCTTCGGATTCTACAATACCATCACAACCAAGTTCATATAAAGATAAACACTGTTATTTCTTTAATATTAATACTATTATATTGGTAACTGATTCCTTCGAGATTTAATGACAAAGATCTGTGCCTAATTACTTTCAAATAAGCAAGCGAACTTCTTGGGATTTACAGACATAAATTGTAGTCAGACAAGATACATTGGATTCGCTTGCTTACCAATCGCTAGAACCGTTTTAAATTTATACCCGTGAGAGAATACTAAGGCCCGTATTTATAAACAGCACAGCACTTAAAAGTGACAGCTAGTTTGAGTTCGTATCAGAAATGTCATTTCAGTACAAAACGACCTGTCAAATCCATACTTAATATTACTCTCAATCTTGAGATCGCATTATAAATACGAGCATAAGTATCAATAAGTACCTAATTTAATTCAGAGAATATCAAAGATTAGGTGCTCATACTTAATGTAATTTTTCTTTGAAGATTAATCATATCTTTGATGTTCTTTGGATATCCGATATGATTTTATGTCATTAAGACATCGGTTATTCTGTTCTGCTTTGCTATTAATTTTAATTAATTCTTTAATTTCTCTTCATCCTCCAAGTCCAGCTTTCAGCCTGTTGTCTCAATTTTTTTTATTTTTCTTATTATTATATATTTGCGTTTTTATACTGTTGCAATTTTAAGTTACTTATAGGTCAAATAACTGTGTAATTTTTTAAATCAATTAAGTGCAATGGAAAATTTATTTTGCAATTAAATCATTCATTTCTAATGTAAGTACCGAGTTGTCTTAAGTATTTTTTTTAGAAAATAATTTACAGAATCATCCTTTTGTCAACTTGAACGTGATTGTAAACAATTTATAATTGTGAGAGTTACTGATAAAAGTTTAAAATTGAAGCAGGTATTGAGCGTAGCCATTTTAGTATAACTATACTTAAGATGGACGCAGCAGCCCACCCCCTCATTTGGGTTAATGGCTGCATGCACCCATCCTAGTTCAGTTTTATATCACTACCTATTTATAAAGTTCGCAAGATTTATTCGAAGTATTCAACTGTTCAAGCTTCGGATATAAGTGTAGTGTATACATTGAAGGGTATTTTTGGAGCGGCGTTGAACAGGCAGGGTCCGCAGTAGTGAGTCTGCTACCAACCGCGCCGTACCGTCCACGGAGTCGCGACCAGTACTGCCTTGGTACTGTTGTGTTCAGTGTAAGTTAGTGCTTAGCAGTGCTTCAGTGAAAAAGGAATAAGTGAAGTTCTAACGAGGCTAACAATCGCTGTGCTAACACGTTCTACTAATGCATGGCGGGAGATGTAAGAGTTTTGCGTGGGCGGCGTGCTAGATGTGGGCAGGGAAATTTGATAAGCCGGAGTAGTGTAGCAGGCCGCGTCAGACCGCTTTTGTATGCAGTAGGTTCGCAGCGAACGGACTATTTTTGTCGGGAGTTCGGCAGTCGCCGGGTGTGCTTCGGGAGAGAACGCCGACTCCCACATTCGTCTCCCGACATTATGAAACCGACCATGTTACAGGCAAACATCTTGATCAGAAAGCGCGAAAACGATTATAGATCCAAAGAGCAAACAATTTTTTATGAATTTTACAATAATTTTCCCCCACTGCGCCATTCAATGCTCAAGAAGTTTGCCGGAAACTATTATGTATCTTTTTCCAGGAACTGTACACGAAAATTTTGAACCATAAAAATCAAGGAATTGGTGGGGATCGAACGCTTTGCATGTCTGCTTGATACGAGTGCAAAAATATGTTTTTCGAACGTTTTCCGACAGATTTAGGTAATGTTTGACCTTTATTTATGAAAATTGCTTGTCAGAACGTCGAATTCGTTACTTTTCAAGTCTTTTTGATGAATTTGCTATAGTTTAAATAATATGTTTACAATCATCGAAACTATTCCATTGAATAGTTCTGTCAACCTCTGAAAGATAATTAACCTAGTTTTTACCCTTACAAAATTCTCAGAATATTCAGAATACTCAGAATATTCAGAATTTCTCATTTAATTCGGCGGTTTATGATTATAACAAATCTTTCCCTAATCTCATCGGCTAGGAAAAATACTCTGTGACGTCATATCTCCTGGAAAAACACGAAAATCTTACCAACAAAATAACCAATGGTTTGTTTAGATGTGCAAAGACACGTGTCACGTGACCCGGTCATGTGGCCAGGCCGTTAGCAACAAGTGTCACAGTGAACTTTCACAGAAATAGTAGCGAAGTCTGGCCGGAAGGTAGCTTACTGACTGAAACGAATATAGGGCGGATTTTCCTGGAAGAAAAGCGCCAGTTGGTCAGTTTTAACAGTTTTGATCCAGTGGCTTAGATAAGAAATTTACCAGCTAGCTGCGTCTCTTCGTGAAGTTGCCAGATATATCTCTCTCAAAACGAATCCTGTCTTGAACCCGTATAACAGAGTGCGGAATCTTTCATCAATGCCGGCCCTAGCATCAAACTCTTGATATCACGACTCTACTTCCTATCAAGTAATCTGTTTATGTCAACGTATGACCCGTTGAAACTTGAACTTTAAATTTCAAATTTTCGTAAAAACCGCTACAAGAACAAGATGAATCCTCCCATAGCTCAGACTTAGTAGCACGTACCAGGATGCAGAGACTTTGATCGATACCAACACGAATATCTGATCGCTGATATTGCGCGTCAAGTCTTGATTCTGGGATCTTCTTCTATCGAATAGGCTGTCGAGTTCATGAACTTCTGGTTAACCCGGATGTCTTAATTTTCGACTTCTAGAAAACGCTAAACTTACATTACAACTAGCATCATACGTCCAGGAGCACGACCTTGGACACGAGCCTCTAAATTAAGGGCCTTAGTTTACGACACGGGTCTGATAGGGATCGGTCGACTCACACAAAACCTAAGCAATTATTAACAGGTGTGAGCAGGTCAGCAATGTTTTCCTTCGCCGCGAAAGCTCCGTATATTATTGTACGCATTAAGTCCTCCTTGGTACGCATCCTGCTATCATACACCCATTTATCAGCAGCAGCATGTTTCAGGGTACTCTTTGATCTAGCGATTCTAGCGGAACCCTTGATATAGCGATTCAAATCCTTCTTCTACTGAATAGGTTCTTGGGCCGGTTGTCGAGCCGATACACCGATGAACTTTGATGTATCGACTGGGTCTCACAGTCCAATAACTACCAGATGAACCCTGATAAGTTAGTTTCCGCCTTGCACTGTAATGAGGACGCCCCAATAGAACATGCCTTGATTTTAGAATTATACTCTACTAAAGTAGCATGTATCAGACTCTGAACGATGCTTGGCTGAACATAGAAGATGGCTACGATTATCCTATCCATCTTCACTTATCCAACTGGCCGTTCACAGAAAGTCCTAAAAAACACACTAGTGGAATAGCACTGTGTTTCACAACTTGAGACCTAAGGTGATGTCTCATGTACCAGTAATTTCGCTCCCATAATTTCAAACAAGGGTACTAGTTTTTGCACAGAGCGACTGCCATCTAACCTCCGCAACCCGGAAACAAGACCCAATCCTTGATTAGGTCAGAGTTTTCAAGCCGCTTATGCTTAGCACTGGCCTCTGACATGGCTTAACGACTAATATCTACGGTATTAAACGATATTAACCGGGACCAACGGCTTAGCGTGAAACCCCTGCTATATTCAAAATGGCTCCTGTCATTTATCCTGTGTATCAGCAGCATGTATCAGACTTTGATCGATGCCGCACCGACCATCGAACCCGCTAATATGTGCCAGATTAGATTTACCCGCTGCTATATTTAGATATCCGCGATTGAGAGTAATTGTCGGCATGCTATTGGGTGCATTGAATTTAGAATACCATCTACGCACTGAAGTTAATTCGTCATAGCAGTTTTCAAAATTTTCTGTAAAATATTTAGCATTAATTTCCATACAAAATTAATCAGTGGACTATAAAATGAGTGAGTAAATCATTGGAATCGCAATTCAACATTTTCTTTCCGGGATTTATCGGATCATATTAAACAAGCTTTTTCAAGTATATATCTAGCCTTTCTGTTTAATGATATAACTAGCTTGATTGTTTAATTTCTTTAACTGATATTAGAGTTCTAATTGAAATTAGAATTTCAGCCAACACATTTTATTTAAGCGGGTTAATATTAAAATGTAACCATGCAAAATTAACATATACCTAATCTTACAAAAAAAAACACCCTAACCCTAATACTCGTATCTTGCTTAGTTGCGCTTTCAGGAAACTCAATTCTGCTTCATAAAATATTAAAATATAAAAAAATAATAATTAATTATTAAATAGTTAATTATATTCTAATTTTCACGTAATATTTCCTCCGCCAAGACTACATTTAAAACACGTTGATATGTTATGTTTAAATCCATGACTGACACGTTAAATATCCAATTAAAATTTAACTCGAAATTTATTCCGACGGCCCAATGTAGAATCCTTCATAAAACCACGGTTTTACTATCGCCAGTCCGCAAGGTTGCTCATTTAGATATTAAATAATATAAACATTTCTATGCCATAAGTAAATACAGGTTTATTTATTTAAAATACTACTTCCTCTGCGGTTTAACATATATCAGTTAATTTGTGTTAGCAAAGGCGTCATAGAAATGTTTATTTCTCAATTAATTCATACAAAAAATCAAGCCTATTTTGATTACGGGGTAGACAGAGAGTCAACGAAGAATTTACAAGATCTATCCACTACGTCTACAGCTACGGCTGTAAATTTTTAGGGGTATTTCATATAGGAATATAGATGTACAGACGTTATGGGTTGTTGGCCTATCGCAAGACCTATCGCCAGAAGTACAATAAAGTTTACAGTATAGTGAAGAAACTGGAACATTCTGTGTTTGCCGATAATATTCTGCAAATTCAGCATGAAAGCAATGCATTAATTTATGAGAAGTACATCATTTAATTTTGGATTTAGGTAATCAGTACAACCGAAATTTTACACAGTTTGACACTCCAACCATACATTCAACCAACTATCATTTTATTCCAAGAGCGCAAAATTATAAAATATCATTTCAGTATTTTACAATATTGGCTGGTAGATTTAACTTAATTTTTGGACTCATCGATACGAAGAAGATGAAGTATTTAAAACACATTTGTGCATATAATTTGATTGACATTTGATTCAAAGATCTTTGATAATCGTCATGATCGTCGTCATCTCAGCTGGTAGACGCCTATGCCCTCAAGGATCTCCACTAAAGAGAACTGTTAAACAATCTCCAATAAGGAGATGTCCACAATGTCCAGTTCATGTCTAGTAAACCACTCTCTGTGGCTAAAATTTTGGCGAGGACAAAAGAAACAAAAAGTATGACTAACCCCCTCTTATGTTGCATCACAAGCCTCACACTGCCAAATCAGATATTGCCCGGCTATTATAAAATTGTGCAATTATAATACAAGTCCTCTAATAAGCTGACAACGCCAAGAGTGAGTACAATGTCACATGCAAAGAGAACTAATTGGGCAGAGTGCGAGCTGCCTACGTAAATTTTTCGAAGGTGTGTAATGTTATTTTTATTTAAGATCAAGCTTTCCGCCTTCAGTTTCACCCGTATTGAAAAGTATTCCCGTTGTAGCCCAGTGGTAAAAAAAATATGTATATTTCTACCATTTCTTGTTTATATCACGACTTCGAAAAATGAAACAACAACGAAACGAATCCTTAAACAATATTTATTATTTACAACAAAGAAAACCGAGTTCAGATCGGTGCTGTATTTTTGTTCATAAAAACTATACGTAAACGGTTTTTTGGCTTCTATAGCGATAGCACTCTAAAGACCCCCCAATTTATTTCTTCTTATTTATCTCGTATGTTCAGACATCGACCGGTTATAATTTTATCATGTACTATGTATATAGGGTGTAAAAAAAACTGCTTTCCTTTAAACCACATGTTCTACTAATGATAACAAACATCTTTCCCAAAGCACAAAAATTTTAGCTCGAAATAAAATTTCGCCTTGTCCATACAAAATTGCAGATAAGAAGAGCAGAGCATCTTAGTATTGAAAAGGCAAAATTTTTTCCCGAGTAAATTTTTTTGTGCTTTATGAAAGTTGTTTGGTATCTTTAGTAGAACATGTGGTTTTAGAAAATGCAGTATTTTTTTACACCCTGTATAGATATACCTAATGAAAAGTCACGAGTTTTCATGGATCGCGGACTATTTGACGTAAACAATTTATGTTTCCTCTTTGCGTGTTTGTGAATAAAGCTATGTCGGTGGCCCCAGTGAGAGATTGAGGGACAGTATAAACTAAACATTCATTTTCTGTTATATATTATATAACAAGCTAATTATATTATCTAATCATTTAGCCTACTATCAAATTTGCGGTTTTCAATCTTTTCCTTTTATTTTACCAACTGTTCAAAATCAAACTTCACTTTTCTTAATTTATTAGATCTGATTGAATTAACTTTTTAAGGAAACAATACAATACAACACATGGAATGAACCTAATTATTTTATTTTTAAGTTACACAGTCAGTTTCAAGTCGGAAAGTATTAAAATTTTACAAGAGAGCTGAGTGTTTCTAGGTCCGCTGAATATGTCCCGTTAAAGTCTCCGAGCAAAATAAAAGTGAAAATTACGGAAATACGGAATCGTGGAAATAAGAAAGAGGATGAAGGAAATACCGGTTACAATTCCTACACAAAGTTTTACTACAAAACCGCTATTCCGTGTACCTACTACGCTAAATGTTTCTATGCACTCTTGCTAACCACTAGTTGACCAGAAAATTCTCCTCAGAGACCGACGTGCTAACCTTCATACGCTTGTCAAAAATAAACCCAACACGCCTATTCATAGAGCCAAAGCTAGGCCTTAGCATAAATATTTTTCTTACAGATTATCACCTGTCCTATTCGCACTCATGCGTTGAGGTATCACTGTCTCTTTTCTCAATGGCCGCTAGCCAAGTCGTCATTCTGTTGCGAAATATGAAATCTAATTATGAAGGGTATTATTAATATTGTTGCAGTTTTCTAGGTTTGCTTTGTTGTTAGGAAGTTTTGGGAGCAATTAGGAGTGTAATGAATGAATGTACACCTTTAGATACACAGTTGTGTCTAATGGGGTAGATAGAGCGTCATCGACAGATTAAATTTTGGTAACTTTAACTATAAGTTACCTTATGATTGACTTGATATTATAAAAATCAACCTACCTGCATCAGAAACATCTCGATAATAAATGGCGAAAGAAGTGACTTATATAATTTTCGATATCTTTATTGTTTAATTATTAAGTACAATAAAAACAACATTTTATAGTCATTCTTATTATAGAGTCAACTTCACATTTGACAATCCTATACCTACTTGTCAAATGTGATCTATTATCCTGTCTCTACTGTAGCCAAATAAAACAAATTTTATAATTGTATGATTCTCCTGTATGAATCAAATTCACGATCTCTAGATCAAGTGTCCGAGGTTTAGACTACTGAACTACAGAGGAAGAGAAAACATTTTAATGAGCTTAAAACAATTAATTGTTCCAAATGTTCCGAAATTAGCTAGAACAATTGTTTTTAACATGCGTCATGTTGTCCAATTAGTCAATGCCAGTACTGTTTTAAAAAAACTGAACATTTTGGCACAAGAAACCGAAACTGATGAAACATATGCAATATCATGAAGTGAATTAATTATTCCGGGTGAACAAGAAAGAAAGCTTATCTTTGTCAAACTTCCGGTCGTCACCCAGTTGGGTGTTCTAGATAGCGCTGGAAGAATGAAGTCGCCAAAGACCTGGACGCGTCCGGCAGGTCAGATTTGGTACATGACGGAGGCCAAGATCGAGCGTAAATTAGCGAAGTAAAAGTAAGTTAGGCCCGTATTTATAATCAGCTCTCAAGAGTAACAGAGAGTTTGAGTTCGTATCAGAAATGTCATTCCAGTACAAAATTACCTGTCAAATCTTCACTCAATATTACCCTTAATCTTGAGATTGCTTTATAAATACGCTCTAAGTAATTCCGGATGAGACTTTCTAAAGTAAAGTTCAATTGAATTTCCATCGGAAAGCGACGCGGCGTAAGAAATTAGGCTATATTCTAGTCTTTAGTCTTTTTCTGCGAATAAGCAATTCAATTCAGGTGCAAAAAAAGAAGTATTTTTGATTATAGCAAATCCTAGTTATTGTCATATTTATATGACATGTTTCTTTTAAGTGCACAAATATATAAGAAAAACCAAAAGGTAGGTAATCAAATTTTATTATTCTGAAAGTAACTACACTATTTTAAATTGAGTTTTAATAAAACAAGTAGCATTCAGACAGAAATTAGCCCATTCTATGTTTTAATGTCACTATGATCAGAGAAACACATTATTTCTGTATGATAATTATTCTGTGTCAGAAGATGGGAACAGATAATTAGGAATTCTGAAAATAAATGAAAATAATGTGTGTTGTAATGAGATCAAGATAAAGTTAGGTAGTTTTAAATGAGACATTTAATTTGTAGGACAAATTATAAAGTACAACACTGTTCTTTATCAAATCTCATAATATTACGAGTGTATTTATTCCAGTCCAGTCTAGACAGCCAGTAATTACTCCAGTCTATTTAAATTAAATAATTTACTATCAAAATCTGAATTTATTAGTAAATAAACATAAAATAAAGTAAAATATACTTATAAGTAACGCTTGTAGTTTTTTTAAGCGGCGCGAATGTGACTACGACGGCGTAGCGATGCTACGAAACGCTGTAGACGTGTAGACGATCTATCGAAGAGGTATTGCTACGAAAGTAAAAAGTTTTTTTTTGTGTTTTTGATGCATACTGAACTAAATTAAGATTTTATTTAGATACCTATGCTATGTGGGCATGACACACTATATTACTAGAAAAATATTTAAAAACTGTAAACTGGACAATAATTATGTAGTATGTTAAAAGTGTACAATATGAACTACTGCTAAAAAAGTGACACGCCCATCCCCAGATCAAGTGGTAAATAAAGATGCTCGTTTCTGCGTGTGCGAGCGAGAAGTATGTTTGTTTTCAACATAATAGGACTGGACACTCTCGCGTGGAATCAGTACTCTAGTACGAAGATTCGAAGGTCTAATTTTATGGAGGTCAAATTATTATGCTCGAGTTTAGTGACTGTGGTTTATAGAGCGGTTGATGAGTTTTGCGCCGGATGCTTTCAGGTCGTTATTTTTTAAATGAACTTCACCTAGAGTAATTTTCGGACGATTTTCGACTGGTTTCTATGCAATTAAATAAACATTAATTGAACGTCTTTGTAAATAGGTATATAACATATGAAATTAGGAGTAAATGTAGTGAACTTTATTATGAGTCTTCAATTACGTATCCCTCCAAACCATTCGGTTTGTTTTCACTATTGAACTATTTTAGTATTTCTACGTTTTCCTTACTTATTTATCTTTATAAAAATAATATAACCAGGTGCAATATTTGGCTGTAACTGAACGACTTATTTTTGTAATAGTCATTTAGTTTCAGTGTGTTTATCTTTTAGTTTTGGCTCCAATGTGTTCTAACGTATTTAGTTCTTAAAGTTCCATACCTAACCTACACAACACCTACGGTATCAATATTTGGTTCGAACCAAATAACTTATTTTCGCGTCGGTCATTTGAAAAATGTCTGTATCTTAATTTTGGCTCCAAAAATAATATTATAGTTATTTAATTTTAAAGTTTCATACCTAACCTACGAACGCCTACGATTTCATTATACATATTTGGCTAACCAAACAACCTATTTTCGGGTCAGTAATTTAAAAAATCTGAGTGGGTCAAAATTTAAGTTTTGGCTCTAGCATTTAGTTTTTAAAGTGCCATACCTAACCTACACAACGCCTACACTACAAACCACAATATTTGGCTGTAGACTTACATTGCTAATGTAACAAGTGTATAACAATAACAGAACAATAATACATTATGTCAGACCCACGCTTACATGTACCACATTGTTGTACTATAATTGGCAAAGAGAATCATTCAGAAAGTGCTCTATACATGTTAGTACTTACCCATATCAAGAAACTCGTACTATACATCGTTGGGTTCTTGCGTAGTATGATTTAACCTAACCTAACATACAGACCAATGTAAATTTATTTCACATTTTGCCGGTGGATCAGCAGACATTCTATACAATACCGAGGCATTATGTACAATGCCTAGGCAAAGAATATAATAGATAATTAATATTCATAATTATTTCACACATTGCCTACAGGCCAAGGCATTCTATACATAGTCTAGGCATTGTATATAATGCCTGTATTATACAGATTGCCGGTGACATATACACAGGTAGAAACTGCTAGATATAAAAAATATCCGGCGAGGTGATAATTTGGTCTATTTAGGCCCGTATTTATAATCAGCTCTCAAGAGTGACAGTGCGTTTGAGTTCATATCAGAAATGTCATTTCAATACAAAAACCACCTGTCAAATCCAAACTTAATATTGCTCTCAATCTTGAGATCGCTTTATAAATACGAGCCTTAATTTAGCATACCAACTGTGCTACCGAAAGTCCAAAAGGTAGACTAAACTTTGGTGTTTAGAAAATTGTAGAAACTTTTGTTTGCACAATGAGTTTTGCATATTTCGTTTGATGTTGGCATGTAGTTTTTCCAGGAAATATTTTTAGATCTGCGTGTGGTTCCTCATTTTGACAATATAGATACGCGAAGCATGTCAGAGCTTATTTGAGCTTATTTGATGGGCAGAAACAACTATATCATACTACGGTCGTAGTAAAGATGGAATTCTCTCACCATAAACTTGGCTTTGAAGAGTCACATTGTCTACTCGTTCCCAACATCCAGTGCCAAATTAGAAGTCGATACATCATGCCAGCCATCGACCTACGCGACATTCTACTCACCTATACAGTCTACCACAAAACAATGTAAACAAAGGATCTCTATTACAAAGGAATAGTGCTGACAATCGTAGCGCAAGGGCTTGCACTGGGCCAGTGTTTATTCAACTTACCTACAGTTTATCACTTAACAATGTAAACAACGGAGCTTTATTACGAAGCAATAGGGATGATAATCGTAGTGCAAGGGTTTTTGCTGAACCAGTGTCTGCGACTGCTCGCTATTTCCTTTCTGTAAATACCTGATTAATGAGTTGATTGTTGAGATATCAAGTGGGAGTATATATTTATGCGTGGGTAGGAAAAGTGGTGATAGTTTTTATAAACGAGCAATAGAGCAGGTACGATAAACGGTTAGTCATCCTAAAACTGCAAAACTCGGGACTCTTTCATTGTTGTTACTTTGTTCTTCTTCTGCTTCGGATGTTTCAGTGTGTTCGTTCCAATGTTCTTTTTTATCTCGTTCTTGACTGTATCTTCAATCCTCGACTTAATTAACAAGTGATGCTGCAGTCATCCATTTCACCAGACGTGCCTGAAAATACCTGAACCAGGAACAGGAAAACTCATTTCATCAGGATTGGTAAGCGTTCAATAATTAAAAAAGTATATTCGCATAACATCTTTGAAACATCCTCCAAAAGTAAAAGTAAACATTTCACCTGTCCACTAAAGACCGTGACATGTTTTTCAATCCACTGGCTTCACCATCTGTTTATTTAGTCTACTTTACAGTTCTTCTAGTAATAAATGAGTGACAGCAAGGTTTCACTACGTGACCTTTACAATTCTAGCGCCACCGTATAAGTAATATGTGCTTCTAGCCGTCAGCGTACCTAATTCTGAAGACATCTTCTAAACCATTTTCTCATAATTATATGGATGATGATTTATACTCTACAAACGCGTAGATTCCCTTGATAAAGCACCCTTAGAAGCTTTTTAAGCTTCAGGCTATTGGCAAGGCTATAGAATAGATGATAGTACATAAATAGAGCCCTTTTTGTTCCCTTTTGTATCTTTGCACTCATGCTTGCTATGGTTCCTATTGTTGAATTATATATCTAGCCTACTGTCAGCGGTCTTACCCGCTGCTTTATAAGTTTTCCCGTGGGGATGATGTACAATCTATATAAAAAGTAGCTTATGTTACTCAGGGTGAACGTAGCTTTCTAATGGTGAAAGAATTTTTGAAATCTGTTCAGTAGTTTTTGAGTTGCAAACATACATACACACACACAAAAATACAAATCTTTCCTCTTTATAATATTAGTATAGTTTTTAAATGTTCTAATCAAGACCCCTCTTCTTGACTACAAAGCATCTTACCTGATTTTGTTCGCTGATATAAAACAGATTACAATTAATGAGAAGAACTATTAATCAATAAGATTTTCAAATTAACTGTTTCTAGATGTTATTTTGGATCTAGGTTTATAGTGTGTCTAAATTCTAGACCAAATCGTTAACAACTCCGTTGGCAGAACTGTAGTTCTCTCTGTAGTTAAAATACAAACTGTTAAACTCTGGTTACTATTATATATCTGTGCTCTGGTTTAGTTCTGTGTCGGGCCCATCCCAGATATTTGTTTAAGTGAAAGTTATTTGTTTCTAAATATGAAAAAAGAAACCAATACAATATTGACCTAGATAGCTTGGAAATCCCTGCTAGTTACCAAAATTTTTTTTTTTCATGAGGGTTTTAGGGTCGAAGAATGACCCAGTTTACCTTGGTCAGGCGGGACCTTGAGAACCTTGGTAAAAACATTGGTTGTTGCATGTGCACGATGAATTTGAGAACCTTCACTACCCTAAATCGTACTTTTCTTTTCGAATTATCTGATAAGGAAAACCTTGTTAAGAAATCTTGTAATTCAGCTCACATCATGAAGAAACTGAAAGCTCTATACCTCTGTCCATTAGGTCATAGAAGGTTATTTTTAACGAATAAAAAATGTTTCTCAGTAAAGCGAATCGTTTTATAATCTATTTTGAATTCAGTACAGCAACTAGACAAAAACAAATAGTAGGTGCCAATGAGATCACTCTATCAAAACAGCATCACTTTCCGTGACGAATGTTTCAAACAAAGTATCGGTTACACTTAATCTTTGAAAACCTAGAATCGATATTCACTTAAATGGTAGCTTTGGTTAAAATCTTGTCAGGAAGCTCCACTTCTAATTTTTTACACTTCTGTGATCCATCTAAAGGGCCAGAAGCCATAAAAAAATTGACACCCCACCATTCATCTTATATGTCTAACTGGTAGCAACTCGTTTTCTGTGCCAGGAAGAGTCATCTTATAGATTATTGGAACTATTTGCTGAAAGATGTCTTTACATAAATATTTATGCACCGTATTAAACAGCTCTTGATGACTGCAAGTTTGAGTTTGTATCAGAAACGTCATTTTAGTACAAAACGGCCTGTCAAATCCAAACTTAATATTGCTAATATTGAAATAGCTAATAAATACGAGCCTAAAACAGATTGTGTTGGAAGTTTCGAATCGATCTTAAAACAATCGCTAAAAAACAAGAAACAGCTATACAGAAGGTTAGAATTTCAGCTTGTTACTCGTACTACCGACATTAAAAGCAGAATCTACCTGAAAGTTGTAACATCAGTAACAGTATACATTAATATATAATCAGTGAATTGGCAAGAGTTGGCAAAGCTCACCGGGACATTGCAGATACCGAACGATCCAGGGACGATTGTTCATTGAGTTTTTTTAAAGAGCACGTGACAACTCACAGAAGACCGGATGTGACCACCCTCAATGATAGATACTAGAGGATAAAAGTCTCCTACTCATCATTATAAAAAAATCTTCTTTAGTAGAGTACAAAATAAGGAAATAAAATCTACAAACGAACATAAAAATAATTATGCAGATGAAAAAGTTTGCTATGATCGAAGAGCAACTGAAAAAATATGGCACCAACTAACCTGAAAAAAGGAATAATGAAATAGCAGATTATTATGATACACAAGTTTCTCCTAGACATAGAAGCCCGCAACACTTTGTGTTACAATTTGCTTCTAAAACTATCTGTTGGTTTCTAGTTTCTGAGAATTTAACCTAAAATTTATAATAGATAGCCACGTGCACTTCACCAAACAAATAAACAAACAGTCAACTTGGTTTCGTTCTTGTTATCGATCGATAATTCTCAAATTCAATGCAGAATTCCATTCGTTGATTTACGAACCAGGTTAAATGTTCGGGTCCAGGACAGAACGTGTGTTCTTGTTGTGGCGCCATCTATCGGCTTCATAGTTAAAGTATTTCACAAATTTCCTGTGCAATATTGGACTTTGTAGAGTTGTGAAAACCAGAGAAAAGGCGGCAAAGTTTCCTAGAAGCATAACATCTTTTAGCACCTTACTCGTCGCCGGTCCGCTTGTAGTAGACATAAAAAATCCTCTCGAATTTCTCGGGGTCATGGGACATACTTAGTAAATATTGGAAGAAATTGTCAAGGAGCCCTATGGATTGTCTTTCTTGTCTTCTTATTCATAGGTTGTCTTTCTGATTGAAGGATCAACCATTACACTAATAAACCTACAATTTGTTGCTCGACACTTGATCAGAATTAATTATAACAAGCAGTCGAAGCATTATCACAAAATTTTGAACAGTCTGACAAATGCGTCTAGTTTAATTATAATTTTTTCTGTGCCTTGGCACCTTTCTGGAAGTCAGGTGAACCTATATCTTGAAGACACATGCATTTGTGTAATTTTAGTATCTTTGATTGATAGAGTTTGCGGGGGAGGTTAAATGAAACTATAAAGCTATGATTTATACACCTAATTATGAAACTCTACTGTGCGTGAGCCAAAAACCTAAGGATAATTTATGTAAAAGGCATTAGATGTTAATGAACCATACAATAATATAGTCAGTTAATCACACATATAAAATTTAATCCAGAAATTGGATTGAAGAACTTTAGAGACAAGAGTAAATACAAAAGTCAAATACGCTATAGAAGATGGTCAAATCAAATAGTAATTTTGGACAATTGCTCTGTCCAAGAAATTGGTTGTCATTTGACTGCAAATTTTTATATTTGTAGTTGGAACAGAAATAAACACTTTCAATGTCAAGTTTCCTTTTAACACGAACGAAAGACGAGATGTGTATACTTTTAGTGTTGTTCATAATGAAAATGTATGTCATTGAATGAACAATACAATACTTACTTGTGTTTGTTTGAAATTCGCTTAGCAGGATTTTATTTCCACTTACCTAACTATTCATATTTTTATTTCACTCATCTAATTATTTCTTCATCACATCACACAAAATGAACAGTCACACAATAATATTTTGAATGACTGAATTCAATAAGATTTAGATCGATCACAGCGCGCACGGTTCAAAAAGCTGGCTGGATCATTGCATCACGTCCCGTCTGGCATGGTCAACCATCACAAATATCGAGGTGATGGAGGATGTGTTCTGGTCGGCTCACAAACCTTTAATTATTGAATGTAACCTTGAAACACTGCCAGGGCAGGTGTCGGCTACATCTGTGCCTCATGATACTAATTCAGTCAAATGGGGTAAAAGAAATGGTAAGCAAGTGGAGCTTTACTCCTCATCATGTTCAAAATTAATTAGCGAGCTGGATTGGTCAAGGATACGTAGGTTACGTGATAGTACTGACTGCGACACGATGAGTCATCGTGACGACATAGACTGGATTTACACTTCCTTCGTGGGTTGTTTACGCGCGGCGGCGGCGCGGCGGCCGAGGCGCCGGAGGGGACTCCGCCCGGCTCCGGCCGTGCCGGGCTGGAACGAGTACGTGCGCGACGCGCACCTCACCGCGCGCCAACACTATAGCGCGTGGTTATTAGGTAACGCACCCGGTGATGGTCCGCTATATGATGACATGAAGAGAAGTAGGGCTGTATTTAAAAGTAAACTTCGATGTTGTCAGAATAACGAAAATCAGATTTTATTTAACCGAATGTCTAAAGAATGTGAAAATAAAAACTTTCGACAGTTCTGGAAATCTACCGCTAGCGTTTTAAAAACTAAGGCTAAATTTTCGAAAAGTATAGGGGGGAGGACCGAAACTATAGATATAGCGAACTTATTTAGGAGCAAATTCATGTGCGAGGGCGTCGCGGGCTCGGTGGACGGAGGCAGCAGCGCCGGGTCGGCGTGTGCGGCGGGTGCAGTCGGCGCAGCAGGTGCGTCGGGCTCGTCGAGTGCGACGGGCTCGGCGAGTGCGACGAGTGTGACGGACTCCTCGGGCATGCGGTTTCCCGTGCCGAACGACGACGCCGGAGTGCATGTCTCGGAGCAGATGGTATCCGACGCCCTCAAGCGCATGAAACTCGGTAAGTCAGTGGGACATGACGAGATTAGTGTAGAACATCTACGGTTTGGTGGTCCGTGGGTAGTGGTCCTTCTCTCGGTACTGTTTAATATCTGTCTCAAACATGCGTATTTACCTAAAGAGATGTTGAAAACAGTTATTGTTCCGATTGTAAAAAACAAAACTATTAGCTTGTCAGACGTATCGAATTATAGACCTATATCTTTGGCAACTACTTGTGCAAAACTATACGATTCGATATTATTGAGCTTTTTAACGAAGTATGTACATGTGAACGATGCGCAGTTTGGGTTTCAGAGGAATAGTTCTACTGACTTTGCCATTGTAACTCTAAAACAAACCGTTAATTACTACCTGGATAGGGAAACAAATATATACGCTTGTTTTCTTGATCTGAGCCGCGCGTTTGATTGTGTAAATTACGAAATCCTGTGGAAGAAGCTTCGTGACACAGGTGCGCCAGTGGCTTGCATTAATTTGTTAATAGCCTGGTATAGTGAACAGATTAACATAGTTAAATGGCGCGACTCATTCTCGAGCGAGTTTCGCTTGCAATGCGGAGTAAGGCAGGGAGGGCTGACGTCCCCCCTGCTTTTCAATCTTTACGTTAATGAGCTGATCGAGGAGCTCAGCAGCATGCGTATCGGATGCCATATAGGTACACAGAGTGTCAATAATTTGAGCTACGCAGACGATATGGTGCTGCTGAGTCCATCGGTCACTGCTCTCCGTTCTCTTCTAAGTACATGTGAAGAATATGCTAAGAAACATGAGTTAAAGTACAATACTAAGAAATCTGTCTGTATGTTGTTTAGGAAGGGGAAACCTCAAAGACCAATACCGCCTGTCCAACTCAATGACTCGCTTTTGGAGTGGGTGCCGTCGTTCAGATACCTGGGTCACATGCTGAGTCAGGATCTGAGCGACGGCCTCGACTTAGAGCGCGAGCGGCGTGCTCTTGCAATGCGCGCCAACATGATCGCGCGCAGGTTTTGCAAGTGCTCGCGGGATGCTAAACTCAGGCTGTTCGCGGCTTACTGCCAGCCACTTTACACACCCCAATTGTGGATGAACTACACGAAGGAAGAGTATAGGACTTTTAAAGTTCAATACAACGATGCATTTAGGGTTCTTTTTCGACTCCCGAGGTTTTGCAGTGCCTCTGAAATGTTCGCCGATGCTCGCCTAGCGGGGCTTGATGCATTGATCCGCCACCGTGCTGCTAAATTTAGACAAAGCATGTTAAAATGTAAAAACAAATTAATAGCTAATATTTGTACCTTTGACTACTTTGCGCTATTTAAACACTGGTGTAAAATTTTAAAATAGTTAAGAACTACTTGCTATTTGGTTATGTTATTGGCATGTATTTAATTTTATTTAATTTAAGAATGTTGTGTATATGGATGAAAGTCTGAAATAAAGATATATTATTATTATTATTATTATTATTACAGCGTTCGCAGCGCTCTCCCAACCATCGCCTCCGATGAAGACGTCATCCACATACACACAGCTGAATATCTCCGCGAAAACATCTCATTTAATCAACACACCTGCTACTTTGCATTAGCAACCATTAACCCGAAACATGCCTGAAGTCACGTAACCGATATCTTCGAATAAAACGGTTTTTTTTAAACAACCTTCAGATTCAAACACTCCTAGGAAAAATCTTATGCACAAGTTACAAAGCAAACGCAAACGGCGCTTTATGTGAACCCAAATTTAAAGAGGTCCCATCATCAGATTCTGACCTGATAAGTATGGGACCACCTGGGAAGTATACTTATTTAGATTTTCCCAAAATTTTCGGTGGACATACCTACATAAAAATTTATACATCGAATTGAGACCATCCTCCTTTTTGAAGTCGGTAAAAAGCTATTAGACTGCGTAACCCGCTGAGAGAGAAATTTGATAACTTCCAGCTGATACTTAGTTTCTTTTGATTGCTTTTAATGACATGATCCAAAAGTGTTGTTTTAAATGTTCTTCACATAATTTGAGTTAGCAATTTTGATTATAATCATGAACATTTTTAATTATAATATGATTTCGATAAAACTTCTGGTGACAATTTAAATGAACTTTATGTCTTTTAACTACTAGTTGATTTATAATTTTGAAAAATTGGAAGAATATAAATCTCTGACACTTGCATCGGCAAAAGAAAGATAGTAGTATCGATTAAACGTGTTTTGTCCAAGCAATAAATGCTGAAACATAATGTGGTTACTATAGATTTTCAGTCTGAAGTACATTTTACCGTTGAAATAGTTACGACAGATTGTTGGCTCAGATACGAATGTCATTACGCTAAATAAGATTTAATAAAACTGAGAGTGTACGATAATCAAACGATGTTATACATTGTAAACTCACAATGGAAGGCTAAAATCATTGATTTGAGGATTTAAGACAACAAAATAATGTTATTGAAGGTAACATATTATAATCTTAATAAGCAGGTCATTTCGTTTCAATTTCAGCCAAGTAAACTTTTGGCTGTGATTTTTAAAATAGAATAATAATATATAGCATGGACGGGATTCTTAAGAACATTATTTTACAACTATTTAATTGTTATATTAAATTATGACCAATAAAACAATTCTAAAATTTATATCAATAAGATTATTTACGGCTCGAATCAATAAAACATAAGAACATTAACCTGATTACAATCTTATGACATCAGAAGTTACAGCAATTTATCGTTGGGAGTAAAATCTGTTGTTTTGTTCCTATGACGTTGTATATCTCTAACAGCTGTTTTCAAGAGTCTTTTGACACCACCACTCTACTACTCGTATATCTACAGGTGTATCCCCTCATCACTACGAAACTGTAGCACGAGTCATAATCATCATCGTTAGTGAGTGCTTCTAGGTCTGTTTCTGCTAGCTCTCACCTCATTTCACTTTCGTAACCTAGTTACAATACCCCCTTGACCCTTCCGATATTCGCACACCCTTGAGCGTTAGATCAGCTTCTATCTTCAGTGGAAAACACCTCTGCACCGACTACGTCACCGGGTGACGAGTCCGTTATCCAACGCGCGTCTGCCCACGCGCATACCGCGCTCCCGCCTCGGCTAAAAGCCAACATTTTCATAGTTTAGTTACGATTTCGAAAACGACCCGACGCGTCCCGCCGCCGGCGACTCCGAATTCTCGAATCCAGTTTCGGATAACCTTCGTCAAGTTCTCGATCGGTTATTATTCCGTTTAATTCAAGTGTTTGTGACTATTCAGTGAAGTGCCATTGGATTGTTGACAAAGTTTCCCTTTTGGTATGTATACTTTCATTTTCATTCGCACATTTCTTCCACAATTTCAAATTCAAATCTAGTTCAATCCAGATCTAGTGAACATTATTTTACATCCGGATTATAAGCTTCAGTTTCCCATGCAATACTTGAATATCGAAATAAATCTATAAAATTTCAGAGCTTCCCAACAAATTCAGCAAACCGACTTTTCTAACCACATCGCACATTTCCAGATGGTATTAACCGTGTAATTATAAACTCTGGAACGACCATAATCTTTTAATAGCATTGGCGCGAGCTGGAACCGATAAAATTCAGCTCGAATGTTAGGTAATCATCGGAAGTAAGGTACAAGTTATAAAAGTTCCACATTCGCGGAGATACTTCCAACTTCTGAGGCCTTCGCCGCTACAGAAATAGCTCGAGACGTTTCGTTTACACTGAAGATTTTAACACTAGACACCCACGTTAGTACACTTCACCTTGTAGAGATGGCGCTGTTCTGTGAGTCACTCCATCCGAAAGCTCTTGAGCCAAGGGTTTGAATAGATTATTATCTGATGTATGTCTTTCAGCGAGCGCTGATGGATGGGTTGCGTTACTTGCGTTGTTTACGATTTGTACTCTATTTATATTGTATTCGATATTAAAATTCGGTTATTTTACGCTGGAGAATCTTTATTTACCAAATTTTTTCAGTTTATTACTTTACTTCAATTGTTGTCCATTCTAACTAGGAATTAAAATTGACAGTTTCCAAGGTTAGTTTATTTTATAGAGTGATTTAAAGAAAACAAATCTCCTAAAACACATATTATGCATTGGCATAAAACTCTATTGTACCTACTAGCTGTGATATTGTATTGGGAGTGATAGAAAACATAAAATGTTCCAGTTGTTTGCATTACCGGACATACTATAGGAATCAGTAGAGGAACGGTTTCGGTTTATTGATTACTCGTATCAATACTTACACTTTCAAACCTAGCCAGACTTGGCGAAAACTACCTTTAATGTACCACTTATAAAACTCTACGAACAAATAATATACCTATTGTAACTTTTAAAATGGCTTTTCACATTTGTTTCATCGTCATCATAGATTGTACAAGGACACTGAAATGAGTCAAACGTACAATCTCAATTTAGCGAAAAATAATTTCAAAACACCTTCCTAAAAATGACATTGATGACTGATGATGATGATTCAAAACATACGCAATCGGATTCTTCAAAAATATTTACACTTCTTCAGTTATTTTTGTATTGTTACCTTGCCAAATGGTTACATTGGCTTGCATTAAATTTGTCACTGCATTGTGCATAATCTCAGGATAAAAATAATTCTGAAAGTCAACAACAAATATTTTCCATACACATTCCATAACTATACTGTATATCGAAGTCAATTTAATGACAAATAATATTCAACTACATAAAAATAAAATTATAGCATGGAATTTAATGACAAAATATTAACTACTACTAATGATGATGACGATGTTTCACTTCTTCGAATGCTTACAGAAGTTAATTTAAATGACAACATATTGACAAATGCTAATGATGATAATGAAGCTGAAGAAATGAAGTTTATATTATTAGACTAGTTACAAATATTTCCAACCACGATGTTAGTATTCAAAGCTATTCAATGGTTTCATATTTTCTTAATGTTCCATTCATCATCATCATCATTATTTACGAGTATTATTTCTAAAATTGTTACAACTGTATGAAAATGTAGTTTTATTTTTTATTAATAAATCATCAAAAACACTTTATTATTACTTATTTAATTTACAACAAGAGCTGAAAGGTCAATAAAACATGATCATTACAAATAGTTTTCGAACCTTTCTATTAGACCTTGACTTAAAAACGCTATTGAAGAAATATGTCTAGCACCTACCCAGTGATAATTTCAAAATTGCATGCTTATTTACTGACTTATTTGCTGACGCAAAAAATGGAAATTCTCCCACCATCATATTGAAAAACAGGATGCATAAAGACGTTATTTGTGGAAAAGATAATTTTAACCAATGTGGGAAAATAATATACTTAAAATTTATAAATTATGCTTTCGATTGAATGGTCTAATGAAATTTGGTATCTGCTGATTAGTAAAATAGCTATGTCATAGATTTCATAACAGTTATTTTACAAGCAAATGGTGTAGAGTTCAAAATTTGTTTAGAAACACATGCAAATACATCGATAAGTACTATTTATACTGTTGTGGACTCAGAGTCGTAAACAAGTCAGTAATAAACCTTAGCTGTTTTGTTTTAGTTTGTTTATGCAGCGGCTTGTTGTTACGTTTGACTTCGGAATTGTTCTTGTTAAACAAACTTTATAACTCTATTTTGATTCTTCTTCTTTAATATCTGAATCACTATAAAGTAGATTTTGTTCTTATTATTTAATTGAAACCATGTTTTTTTTTTGACCACCCCAATTAATATTTTAGGCACGTTAACGGTTAAAATTGACAACACAGGTTAATAAAAATTACAAACTTTTAGGAAGTTGGCGATTACTCCACTGACAAGAGCAAAGCTCATAAATTATGATGATGATCATGATGAAACCACATCATCTATTTATGGTCTAGACGTCTAGAATCAGTTGTTGATTCGCTACCTCGATTTATTTTTCAATGAATACAAATTAGACTATAAGTAGAAATATGCTAGCTAGATTTGATTTGACACTATTGTTTACTATAACGTACATTAATGTTTAGCTTTATATAATATCACTACTCCGTATTTCAATTTAATTGTGTTTTATCAATATTTTTTTAAGTAACATCCAACTCTAACAACACTAATGTTTCAACTAAGTCTATAACAGCATCTCCTTTACCATCTTCTTTTGCCCGCAGAAAGAAGAGCACGCCTCTTCCGTCTCGTGTGCTCCCGCCAATGTCGTGATGATCAGCTAACACAATGGGGGTGTCCGACGATTTAGCCCCAAGCTTCACCCAGAAGCCCCAGCTTAGACAGGAGGACGACGGCAACAAGCTCGTCTTCGAATGTCAGCTGATAGCTTCCCCCAAACCCGAGATCTGCTGGTACCGCAGCGATGAGCTGCTCAAAGAAGATGGCAGAACAAAGTTTAAGTAAGTGATCTCTTTTTAAAGATTTTTTATTTGCCTCTCGATCTAACTCTGTTATTTCGTTCTTATTTCTCCATAAGTTTTCTCATAAGCAAAGGCTTTTGAACCGTTATCGCGAAGGTCAAGGAAAATATGAAATGCCTAGAAATTGATTTTGTTTAGGAAAACATTTATCAGTTTACAAGAATTAGTACCTAAAGTAAAAGTTTGCTAAGATCATGTTTTACATGCCAAAAAATCTTTAAAAAATAATTTCATTAGAGGCGGACGGCATCCTCGATGTTGCTGTATCGTAAAGTGCGGAAGTGACCGGATTTATTTGTAAATTCATTTATAAATTGCTCGAAGGTTGCATAAATTGATATTCATGCTCATAAAGTATTTACTGAGGCAATATTTCTTGTCAGAAATCCGCTCTCTGTCGTCAATAGCCTCATTTCCCTGTCGTCAGTCGTCATTAGTCTCATCAGAAAAAGAATATTATCGGAATTTGAAAAAATATTTTTATTTGTGCTGCTAGCTCACATGTTCAAAATTAATATTAATTTTTTAATCGTGATTTATTTGTCTTTGTTCCTTTCGTTTTATTTTATAGTTAAACTAGCAAAATTTTGATATTGTTCGATATATTTTTTTATTTACTTCCGATGTTGTATTCCGATATGATTGATTTATGCATTGCAACTTATATGATTCATCTATCTACTCTCATGTCAGTTTTAGTTCTTCATTCAATACTTATATTCCTTCTGAGTTTTATTTAAACTTGTCCTCTGCCATTAATTTAACAATCGAATTCTTTTTATAGAATATGTAGACGGACCTGTCGATCAGTTGTCACCCGAAATTAGAACGGGCAATAGACCGTATAGCATTAACAGTCGTTTGGATCCCATCCACATACTGCAATATGGCATCTCTAGAGTTTTGTCATCTCGTCTGAAAGCACCTTGATGTCATTTTCTTTGAGCAGCCACGAGCCTTGTGCCACTTCATAAAGTCTAGATTTATAATGATAGCTTTATGATACTCGTTTATGATAAAAGCTTTCGCAACTGTTGATGGTCGGTATTTAATGCTATATAAATTAGATTTAACGTAATTCATTTTACGATGTTAAATACTGTGTCGTTGCTGCGATCTTAGATACTGAAAACGTGTTTGATTAGTTTTCGTTAGAATGTAATCTACGTATAATATTCAAATGTGTCAAATTTTACTCCAAGATTTCTATAAAAATATAGTACCTATTAGTGTATTTCTTTGATGCTCTATGTCAAATTTGCTTTTCTAAATTTTTTAAGGCACTTTAATCATATTTTGGCAGCTTAAGAATTGCTAAGGATTCCATCAAGACCATTCTCTGTAAATTAATATCATTTGGGTCAACGTGTCGCTCTCATCATCATCATAACTATTTTAATTTGTTGACATTCTTCTTTGACAAAAGTTTGTTATAATAGTTTGCAAAACGTTTCCTTAGCAAGTTTCATGTTATCTATCACATAGGTCAATGCCCTCTGCCACCTTGGATTTACGATACACGTCCTCCCCAAAGACTTCCTTTGAACTGTGTGGAGCCAAAGACAGAAATCTGACACACTTGGCAGCATTGCAGATTCTAATAGTGTCCATGTGTGCGCATGGCTGTCGAGTTTTATTATGGTTAAATATTTTCTTCTTCATGAATCATTTTTTCCCACAACACATTCTATTTTCATCTTTCGTCCGGTTCTCTTCATAATAATTCTCTGTTTGGTACATACAGTTAAATGCCGTCGCGTATAATTTCATTTTTTTTGCTAACATGAATACTCTCTGAGAAAGCTATCTCTTCGTCATATGATAACATCTTATTGTCTTCATCTTCGCTTACTAAAAGGTGAGAAAGAAAATAACTGGTAAGAAATTCATGTAATATCGATGATATAAAAAGCAAAAGAGAGCCAGGGACTCTGAAGGTGAATCTATTTCCGTCAGGATGACCTTGAACATGTTATTTTTTAATTATATGAGTAGGATTATCTCAACTTTTATTGCCCTTAATATTATTTATAGCGCATTAACTTTCTTTTAAAGTTTCATGATTGAATTATCAAACAATCTGCGAATTATAAAAAAATATAATTTCATTAAGTAGTATTTTTGTTGATTTTAGATCTATAAATTAATTTTTGACAATTTATGGATAAAACTCTTGACTTTGCAACACCAATCATTGCTCTACCAACTAACGCAGTCCTTCAACTTTATTTAATGTTGAGTAGTCGCCAGCGACATCTAGCACATTATTTATTTTACATCCGTACAAATCTTCTTGTTACTTTTCAATTTTATTATCATAATGTTTTTTTTTTTATAAAAGAAATTCTTATCATTATGCTAGAATCATTTGTACCTTAAGGTTCCTGTCCCTGCTATCTACAAGAATTTAGTGTGTTGTGTGTGAATTACTATGTTTTTTTTTTAAATATTACAAGTGGTCTTTCAGGAACACAATTTTAATATTATTATTTTTTTACTTTTGATAGAATTCATTTGCTCGTCATCTCACTTGATGGGAAGTGATGATGCAAATTGCTTGCCTAGATATTGTCTGTTCACTCTCGCTTTGTAAAGGCCAGGTTATAACGTTCCGGAAACTGATCCGCAGGGAGTTCCACTCCTTAGCCGTTCGCATTAAGAATATTGAAGCGTAGCGCTTTGTGCGAATACTTGGAATGAACATAATTTATCTCTCCTCCAGGATCCAGAGCATCGCCGACAAGAAGTTCCTGGTGGTGCTGGAGCTGGACGACGTGATCGAGAGCGATGCAGGGCTCTACAAGGTCAAAGCTAAGAACAAGATGGGCGAGGTGGCCGCTTCCATCAATCTTAACTTTAGCCGTGAGTACCATCACTTAAGCGTTGAGTACCGTCACTTCACGTTCTTTTTAGTCTAGAATTCTATCACTTTACGTGATTGAGAGGGATGCAGGGATCTACAAGGTCAAAGCTAAGAACAAGATTGTTGATAATTACCATAACTTTTCCATAATTAATTTACTGACAGGGTTTTTAAGGAACAAAAATTTGAACTATGATACTTTTGCATTTGATTCTTGGCGAAGAATGATGACTATTTGTGTCATTTTTAGTTTTGAACCTATTAATTTAGTTGAATCCATGTTGTTGGATGGGTAAACATAATATTGATTAGGTATTCCTTACAGACAAAATAATATCCTGCAACTATGATAAAATAATCAAACACACCCGATAAATTGAGAAACAGAGAACAATATGTATTACTCACAACTCGTATAGCGCCCTCTTAAAAACAAATGCCAGTGGCATTATGACATGCTCCAATTTGGCACATGTTTACTTACGTACAAAGTAAAATTTTGTATGAGTCAAAGTTGTAATAATAGGAGTTGGATGAAAAACCTGTAACATAAGATGACTTTGTTATCATTATCACTAGCATTCTATATTTAAATGCTTAATTGATATCGTAGCGTGTGTGTAGCATTCGGCTACAACAATGTAGCATGTAGCTCATTGTAGCAATGCAGCCAGCTGCTACGAAAAGATTGTCATTTTGCTATTGCGTACTGTTTTAATGTTGAAATTCTTTAGTATTTATTTATGTTTGCGAACTTGTCATAGTTTCTGGTTTTTTTTTTCTTGTAGCCAATATCTTTGACGTGCATGAATAAAAACATCTGTGCTGTGATAAATATTACACACATTATTAATGTTCGTCTTCAAATATTAACGTTTAAAAGTTATATTAGTTCCAGCTGTCACTAGTAACATTTGTTCATCTACTTCCTGAAAGTAAAAATATATATCTTTGGCACCGTTTTCATGCCGTTTTCTGTCACCGATGGGTTGCTAAATGCTACGGCTCGTATTTATAAAGCGCTCTCAATATTGAGAGCAATCTTCAGTATGGATTTGACAGGTCGTTTTGTACTGAAATGACATTTCCAATACGAACTCAAACTCGCTGTCACTCTTGAGAGCTGATTATAAATACGGGCCTACATGACGACAATCGCTTAAAAAATACGCATTTGTAAACAACATCATGTACAAACAGACCAATTTTACGTTATTACTCATTATGTGGGTCCAGAATAGATAGAAGTGAATTTGGCACTATTTTTAGTAGACCACTAATGACTGAAATCATTTTTAGGCAGTCATCGAGTGATATATAGAGGAAAGTCAAAATAGTATTATGTTCGATGGTGTTTTCGGGAACTTTTAAAGTGCCAATTATATTTTATCATATATTTTTTTCTTCAGAAAATTTATCGCTCTTTTGATTTAAGTCATCCCACAATATGTCCGAAAACTAAAAACAAAATAAAATTTATATTTAGTAGATCTTAGAATGTTCAAAAGTCTCAAACATAAAATGGAAGCTAAAAAGCAAAACATAAACAACACAGTAAATTGTTTATTATCAATGTATTCGTAAATAATTACGATCAGTTTACCTTTAACTGAAACTACGAACGTAATCAAGAATTTGAGCATCTGGTAGATTTCAATACAAAATTATAAACATACTGTTTCAACCTAGCCATGAACCAAACCAACACGCTAGTTTCTTGTTTCTCTAACTATATGTTTAGATTGATTAAGAAATTCATTTGAAGGTCATATACTTGCTTTATAGATAAAACTTATGTATAAATAATCACACAACAAAAATATAAATTAGATTTGATTGATTACTTATGGATGTTTTTATTTTTCAGCTGCTGACGAGGAAAAACAGAAGTGAGTATAAAACAATTTATAAATTTCAGACACAATTCCCGCAGACAAACATTTTATGATGACCAATCAAAATAAATACGATACCAAATAAACTGATTCAACTACCATGGAAAGGCGTAACAAAATATGTCACTACTAAGATTCGATAATATTATTGTTATCTAAAAGACGGTCCTGACCAAAAATTTATTTTCACAATTTTCCAGACAAGTGGACGGGAAAGCGCCAACGTTTGCGCGCAAGCCGGCCATTCGGCAGGAGGACGACGGCAAGCGGCTCATCTTCGAATGCCGCATCGACGCAGAGCCCGTACCCAGCGTCGCATGGTTCCATAACACTGCAGAAGTCAAGCCAGACGCAAGACATAAGGTCAGTTAGATCATCATCATCACCTTTATCATCATTAACATCATCGTCATTATCACCAACATCATTACCATCAACAATATTAAAATAAAATAATATGGTAGGCTTGACTCCCCATTTAGCACTACTTACTTCATCATCATCATCAATATCATCATCATTAATATCAGCATCGTTAAAAAAGGTCAATTTGATCCCTCATTGCCCTTTGGCATCGACATTGCACCTGTAAAAGTTACTTTGGTCCACGAAATTGCATTACTTGATTCACAAAGTGAAAAGCAAGCTGTATGTAAAGTAATACCATAATATTCCTTTCCTTGTCATGGCACTAGCCAAAGATAAAATAAAAATTAGGCGCACATTGAAGATTGTCATCACCTGTTGATGCTAACGACAAAATCGTCCTATGTGAAGGACAAAACAAAAATTAAGAGATATAGATATTTATGGAAAAGAGGTCGTAACGGCATGTGAAAGCAAAAATAAAGTAAAAAAAAATCTAGCTGCCAGAGTGTAGTTCTTTTTTTTTAAGCTGTGGAAGATGGCCTTGACCCCAATCGACTTGGCTACGATGTCGGCCAGGTGTAGTGAGAGCCGCACGACGACCTTATGACCCAAATGCGTGACTTATTTTAAAATGACATCGCTATTATTTATGATTCTTTATTTTTTAGAACAGCATAGATTATTGAGGTTAATTTTGGAGTGATGATAATCCTCTTTCAATATTTAAATGTACTAAGTAGTTTATTTTCTCTTTTCCTTGATGAATGTTTACTACTTCATGATTTTTTTTCTCTGGATTTCTGTTTCTTACTTTAATCTTAACTATTTAAAAAAACATGCTCCTACTGTTATTAAATACGATAAACTTCGATAGATCGAAATCACTTTAAACATGTTTCTGTCACCCTCTTTCAGTTGACAGTGAACAAGGATGGCAAATCCTACCATGCCTCGCTGGAGATCAGCAATGTGACCGTGGAGGACGCTGGCAAGTACAGGGTGACTGCCAAGAACGAGCTGGGCGAGAGCAATGCTACGATCAGCTTGAACTTCGACAGTAAGTTTGTCTCTATGTCCTTTGTCATTGGTGGTTAGTAAAAAGTCATCTGCAAATATATGTTCTTCATTCTCGGGATTTTAAAGTGGGGGATGCTCTTTCTTGAATATTGAAGAACATTGTTTGCAGTAAAATATGTGTACTTTACTTTTTTTTATTCCGAAAGTTGACGTGGCTCTTCTATTAAAGTAAAAAAGACTTAACAGGACATGGAGAACGTATTTTTAAACTTTACTAAGAGAAAATAAAAACGGGTATTGTTCTGTTTGTAGCAAGCGACGTCATAAATATATTTTCTTGACATTACTTCACTACTCCGTACAATGAGCTCTCAGAAAACAAAATTAACCATATAAAATGTATATCAATGCAATGTTTAAATAATTTGCTTCAACTTTAACTTATGCTATTTTACTGTGTGTTTCTAATCCCATATATGTTATAGTTATAATGTTTTGTGAAATCGTAAACGTAGACTTTGCAGCAAAGCTTAAATTGTCATCAACTAATTTCTTCAAATCGTCAATACTCTACATAATACACATAAATTAGTATATGTTCGTAAAAGTTAACAAGATGTCTGGGTGATTTCTCTAAATTTAAGATGTTTTCTTAATATCAAAATTATATTTAGTTTTAAGATCATAATACCCCACAAATACACAAGAACATTCACTAACAATCACACACAACACAAAATATTTCTACTGCTCACTATTTCATTTCATTATTATAATATGTGTATCATTTTTATATTTCTTCCATCATCATCATTTTTCGCTACTAAGCTTCTATTAACACAGAATATTTGCAATTATTTGGTAGTTAGATTTTGCATATTATATGCTTTAGCAGAGCACATTAACATATATACTTTATAATTTAAAGCAACTGTCATGCGTACTGTTTGTGAAATGATTTGTAGATGAAATGAAAAGGACACGTTATATTTAATCCAAATTATTACTTATAATATTTATATATGTATTCCAATATCATTATCTATTTTCTTACATCTTTAACTTCACCACGGTTAATTTAAATAATATTCCTACACACTAAAGAAAACATCTTAAATAAAGTATTGGTTGACGCTGCAAATCTTCGTATAGCCATATATCCAAATCCTGATGTGATAACAATAATGATGATGATGATCACACAGGCGACGAAGCGCCGGTGCCTGAAGACTTTATCAAACCGACATTCACGGAGCGACCAGTCATCAGGCAATCGGACGATGGTACAATCACATTCGAATGTCGATGCGTTGGCAAACCGAAACCAAGCATCACATGGTAAGAAATTCAGAAACATTACAAAATGAAATAATTGTAACCAAAAAATATAATGCTAATATTGTTGGTGATAATGCAGGTACCATGGCAAAAAACAAATAAAAGAAAGTAGTAGATACAAAATTACGTTAGAAGAGGACCAAACATTATATCATATGGCACGACTAGAAATCATAGGCGTAGAAAATTCAGACAAAGGAGAATACAGAGCTGTGGCAAAAAACAAACATGGTGAAGGCGTTGCAAAGATTAATCTCAATTTCGAAACTGGGGATAAACCAAAGTAAGCATATTTTCGTATTTGGCATGCTTTGAAATTTCATACGGAATACGTAGGCAAAATTGTTAAACTTCTTACTTTTTCAAACAGAATTCCCGATGGTAAAGCACCAAGGTTTCCTAAGAAACCAACGATTAGGCAGGAAGGTGACACGCTTATTATGGAATGTGTATTAGAAGCGTATCCATTACCGGACATAGCGTGGTTCCATGGAGATAAAGAGATAAAGGATGGGGCCAAAATGAAGATGTCCCGAAAGGCAATAGCAAAAGACACATTTAATTTGACATTAGAAATCCAAGGTCCCACTAGGGAAGATGGTGGAAATTATAGGTGTAACGCCGTCAACTTGTATGGCGAAAGTAATGCCAATATTGCTCTGAATTTCCAAGGTAACATCTTGTACCTATAGATGAAATTATATTAATTAACATTTGTACATAAGTACGCATACAGGAGCAGTAATGCATGCTAAGCTTTGAGCTTTCGAGCTGCATGACAAAATAATATTTTCAGGAAACATGTTAGCAATTTCACAATATTGTACTTTTTCTTAGGTGGGGATGACGAGAACGGTTTCGCTCCATCATTCATTGAGAAACCTCGAATCATTCCCAACGAAGATGGCACACTCATTACGATGCGTTGTGTCTGCAAAGCAAAGCCGGCGGCTGAAGTCACGTGGTACAGGGGCACGACCGTCGTTACAGCTAGCAGTAAAACCGAAATCAAATCATCCTCAATTGGAGAGGATGTTTATGAGTTATTGTTGCTTTTGTCCAACCCGACGTCAGCGGATGGTGGCTCTTACCGTTGTCACGTCAAGAATGAATATGGAGAAAGCAATGCTAATCTTAACCTTAACATAGAGGCTGAGCCTGAACCAGAAGGAGAAGGCCCGACATTTGTTGAGAAGCCTACGATAACATCTAAGGATAATGGTAAACTAGTACTTATGGGATGCAAGGTCAAAGCTAGCCCGAAGCCGACGATCGTGTGGTACCACGAGGGTAAAGAAATCAGGGACTCGTCGAAGATTAAGACTAGGGTCGAGGTCAAAGATGACATTTACACAATCGTACTAGAACTCATCGATCCAGGTATCGAAGACTCCGGATTGTATAAATGCAACATTAAGAATGAACTTGGAGAGCTCAATGCAAATCTTACGCTCAATATTGAAAGTAAGTATACAGTAACTTATGTAAAAATAATATACTCAAAATGTTCACTGAGAAATGTTGACGCTAACAATATGTTTCCTCTTACAGTCATTCCAGTAATCAAAGAAAAACCAAAGATCATTAAAATAATTAAGAAGAAGACTGTTATTGTTGAATGTAAAGTATTAAGTAAATTTGCACCTCAATGCACGTGGTTCAAAGAAACAAACGCTGTCAGAGAGGGCGCTAGGCATACTGTGCTTATTGAGCCTTCGAGAGAGGTAAGTAATTTTTTATGTAGCGTTTTGTGAAGTGTTTTCTCTTAAATAATAAAATTATAAATGTAGAAATTAGTGCTACCAGTGCAATTTTAAGCAACTGATGGAGGTAACGCTTTTGGGTACTATATTTATAATTTTTCTCATAGAGATCTATGGTTTTGCAGTTTTATTTTTAAACAAAACTTGATAAGTAGGGTTTACGCAAAAAATCTCTCATTATATAATTTTAAATAAATAGGGTAAGAATAAATTTTACATTGTGAATATCAACAAGCTAATAATTTAATTTCATCTTCAGGGCGAATTCACCGTCAAATTGGAAATCTCGAACGTGTCGCAAGTAGACAAGGGTTCGTACAAACTGGTGGCCAAGAACGAGAAGGGTGAGGCATCATCGCAGACGGTCGAGATCACTGACATTCCTGAGCCTCAGGGCGAGAAGCCCCAGATCATCAAACACTTCAGAAGCTTGGTAAGCACTGTTAATTTATCTGTTGTGACTAAATGGAAAAAGCGATTTTACACTAGCGGATGTCGAAGACAGGAAAAGTGGAGTAGTCGAAGTCGAAAGGCACTAAGTCAAAAAATGCTAGTTAGAAGAAGAAGAGAAGACTTAATAGAAAGCTTTTAATCCTTTAAGACTATTTCAACAAATATTCATTTGTGTGTTTTTTCTTTTAGATCCTTTTGGATCGATCCAAAAATAAAATATTATAGTTCAAAACTGATGAAAGCGACAATTCAACAGAATTCGAGTAAAACATATTGCAAGCTAATGCTTTACGCACAATGTTTCAGGCCAAGAAAGAAGGCGAGGAGGCTGAATTCATCGCTGTCCTCAAGACATCCGACCAGTCTTGCCGCTGCACATGGTACAAGAACACGACAATCCTCCGGGAATCTTCTGAAGTCAACACCACCTTTGATGGCACCAACGCCTGCCTGATTATCAGGAAGGTGTCCTCCAAATACGTGGCCAACTACAGGGTGGTCATCAAGAACGAGTTTGGTGAAGATGAGTCGAGCGCTGACTTGACTCTGGTCGAAGAAAAGGTATTTTTTTATAATTACTTTACGTTCGTTGTTTTTGTTCCCAAAATTATATTATCCCTATGTGAAATTTCTTATCACCTCCCTTGAGTTATTAGTATCATCATCAAAATATTTTTGTACTATGTGGTTAGATAACATCATTGTACCTATTCCTTGTTAGTGACCAACAATGTAAATATATAAAAAAAATAACACAGTAAATATACAGCATGTTGTAAAGTCTAAATTGTAACTAATTTATCATTCGTGTTTATAAATAGAAAAAGAAGGAAGAAAAGGAAGAAGAAGAAGAAGAAGAAAAGACCGTCATCGAGGAGTCTGAGGAGGAGATGTCTATCGATGAAAAATCGGTGATTGAAGAAAATCACGTCGAAGAGAAAAAGAAGGTAAAAAAATTATTACTAAAACATATTGTCTTGGTTTTTGGCGCTGCTGACATTTTTGACTTCTACGGGTATGAATTTGTACAGTTGGAGGGTGGTAATATTGATCAGTGTTTCAAAGTATAAAAAGTCTTTCCTTGATTTTGCCGTAAACAGTTAAGACGCCAAAGGTAACCTGTGAAATAGTCGATACATTTTTTTTAAATGGAACCCTGAATTTGTCAAAAATGGTGCTTTATCTATTCCATTATAATGCGTTAGTTTTAATGTTTCGATGTTTGTTACTCAATCACGCTTGATGTTTGTTACGCACACATGTAGGTTGGGTTGGGTCCTAGAATAGAACATAGGTTTTTCAACGCGGGAAAACCTGCATTTCCTCGTTCAATCTCATTTAACGCGGGTGAAACCGCTGGTGGAAAACTAGTTACGTACATAAAGAAATAGATATTAGAACCTTTTTTGAGAATGACTAATTCTATCTCTTTTTAATATTGCTATCTCACCTTTGTCTTTTGCAAAATGGCTATCGGTGAAGCTGTATTTTTTACATCGTGAAAAGAAAATATAAGTTTTACGGAGATTCCAGCAGTTTAAATTATCTCCTTTACTCACGCAAGTTTTAAATATCATTATTTAATTCAATGTTTTAATTCCCAGGAGGAAGAAAAGAAAGCAGCAGCAAAGAAGGTGACAAAGAAAGAGGAAGTAAAGGTTGAACAAAAGAAAGAAGAGATCAGTATAGAATCAAAGAAGGAAGAAAAGAAACAAGAAGTAAAGAAAACCGAAAAGAAAGAAGAAATCAAGGAAGACGCAGCAGAAGTCAAAAAACTTCTTGAAAAGAAAACGGCCAAAACTGAAGAAGAAAAGAAAGCTATGCTTGAAAAACTTGAAAGGAAGAAGTCCGACGCTAAAGTCGAAGAAGCCAAAATTGAAGGCATTCCAAAACTCAAACCAGTCAAACCTAAAGAAGAACCAGTGGAAGAGAAGAAGGAAACCAAAAAGGTTACAGAAAAGAAGAAGGTTGTTAAAAAACAGACTGTTGCCAAAAAGGAAGAAGTAAGTATTGCTCTAAATTGTTATGCAATGCAAACTGTATACTGCTTCATAGTAAAAATGTACATAGGAACAATTGGTGCAAATATTTGACAAAATTCCATAGACGAATTTTTAGTTATCAATGTGTCTAATAGATAGAAAAAGTTTGAAGTGATTTATGAATATTTCACTTCTACCGTTATACCCATTGTAATTAATTGGTTACCTAGATGTCCTAGAGATAACTATTTTTATGTTGTGTGTTGTGTTAACATTGAATGTGCTAAACTTTATTTGAACTTAGGACGAAATCGAGTTTGTCGACGATTACGAGAGACCAGTCTTGGAGAAATACGAAAAGGTCACACCAACGCCATACGATAAAAAACCGAAGGAGACAGACACTCCAAAGGTAACCACACTTACACTACACTATACTCCATTTACACATATTTTTAAAATATTAAATACGCGAAATAATTTATTGGGTTAGGTAAATTATATAAAACAAACTTATAAATTTAAAATCTTAGGCAAAACGTGCGTCAATAGCAGAGAGTGTAAAAAGTGAAAAGGACGAAAGCGAGGAAGAACCATCCATTGCTGCTCCAGCTCCTGAGAAAAAGCCTAAAACTGAAGAGAAGGTAAATTCTTACATTAATCTTTTTTTTTCTGCTATCCTACACATAAAATTTATTATCAAGTACATTTTGAAAAATAAATAAATTCGAAAGTGTTAAAGCAAATATTTGAACTTAGGTGGTTGAGGAACCAAAACGACTGAGCATCAAGAAGGGTCTTCGCAGGCCGGAAGAACCGGTTGATGAATTGGATAAGGTTAAACTAAACAAAGCTCCAACGAAAGCCGTTGAGGAGAAAACAGAGGAACCTCAACAGGCTAAGTCTAAGAAAGAAATTAAGAAGCCGGTTCAAGAAAAGGAATTCGTAGATGATTACGAAAGTCCTGAACTTGAGAAGTACGACAAAATGACTCCGACGCCTTCAGATAGAACAAAGAAACAAAACGGAATTGAGGTATACAGCTAAATAAATATATTTATTTGGTGAAATATAGCGAACTTATTACTTGCTTTACGGGATAGGTAATGTTATTATTCAGTCGTATCTTTATAATATTTTATCACATTGCCTATAGCTATATTACGGTAAATATAGACTCTATATAAAAAATCACATTAAATATTCGCTGACATTAACTAAATTATGAAAAATATTATAGGCTGCTCCGGAGTTCATCGATGATTATGAAAAACCTGAACTAGAAAAGTATGAAAAGATTACTCCAACTCCTAAGGACAAACGTCGTCCTAGTGAGACACAGGTAAAATAACACATGTGATAGTTTTGATGAACAAAAATACGTTAAACTTAAAGCAGTCTAATAAATCTTATTGTTTTAAAATAGGATGACGTTGATATGATGAAAGGCAAAATCAAGCCGAAAGAGAAGGAACCTGAACCTGAAATGCCTTCTCTTCGTAAACGTCCAGTTACAAAGGACAAGGTATAGATAATTTAATTATATGATTACACTTTCATTTTATTAAAAAGGTTCGAATCGATAATTTAAAGTAATTCGTTGACATTATTTAGGAGGAAGAGAAAAAGCCAGAGGAAAAGCCAAAGGCAAAACCAGTCAAAAAAGACGAACCGGCTACTAAAAAGCGGCCTTCACTCAAAGAAAAAGAGGTATATTCATTTCACACTCTACACTTCTTTAATACATAACAGTTTGAAACTATAGTAATCAATAAAATTAATACCACACTAAGTTTCACGCACAAGGTTTTTAGTATTTTCAGCTTTACACATTACACTTTTACCAGCCATAACACTTTCTTCGCGGTATTTTTTTTGTTGTATCTCTTCAAAATTTTCAGCAACTGATATTGGCAATTGGCAGCAGTAAGTACTAAGAAATGATAAGGCTTAAAACCAAGCATGGCAACGCTGTAAAAAGCTTCGCTTTCTATGTCTATTTTTTTATTTTTACAGCTCCGTCGGTCGGATTGAAGCAGGCAAATTGAATTTTGTTATTAAAATTGGTCTTCAACTTATTGTTCATCATCTATACTTAAGAGATCGGCTATTGGCAATGGAATTAACGCCATTTATATCTGTTGTCTATAAAAAATTGTTTTACATAACATTATCAAATATCTTCACACTTGGAGTTAATGTATATTAAAATATGCTCCATATGACAATTTTTTCATAATAACCTGATACATTTTAATGATGTTAAAGGTCGTGCAAGAAGAGTTTATCGACGATTACGAGAGGCCAGTCCTCGAGAAATACGAGAAAATCTCACCTACACCTCTTGAGAAAAAGAAGAAGGTACACAATTACTCACAATTCTTTACGCCTCGCTTGCAAACAAATACCCCGCTTTAGCAAAACGTTACATTCTATAAAACAATATTTTTACCTTAAATGTACACTTTATTAGGAGGACAAAGAACCAGAAAAGGCAGAAGAAGTACCTTCCGCCACTGCAACGGCTAGAAGGCGATCTGTTAAGAGCAAAGATAAGCCTGAGGTATGAAATAATAATTTTGATAAACAATCAATCATCAATCAATTTTAGGTCTTAATTTCATTATGGTTAAAATCAATATATTTTGACAGCCTATGGACGTGGATGAAAGCGTTAGTCTGTCTAAACCGAAGACTCCAGCTAAACCAGGTCAAGAGCCTGAGGACGTTTCACTTACACACAAGACACCCGCCGAAATCAAACCTACGGTTCGTAACACTTTTCGACGTAACGCTTTTAAAAAGTGGAATAGCTTAAAATCTAAATTTGAATAAAAATCTAAAACATAAACCAAATGTCTTTATATAGGAAGGAGAAGCTGAAGCTAAACTCAGCGTTAAGAAACCAGAAATCGTTGAAGAGAAAACTCTTAAGAGGCCTGGAGCCAAGGTTAAAGATGAAAAGGTATGCTTGATAAAATTTGTAGAGTATTCAAAATTCATATTACACACTGATACAATCTTCATTACAATATTGATTATGTAAGTGACTTACCTAAACTGAAAAATTACATCATCCACAGAAAAGTTTGACGCCAATCGACACTAACATTAAACCAATAACACCAAAATTACGAAGAATATCTGTTCTAGTAAAGGTATTATTTTATGAATAAAAGGTAAAATTGTAAAATAAATCTTTATAGGCTCAAATTACAAACACCACTTTTAAAGCACAAATATTTTGTTATACATACACAGATTTTGTGAGTTAGATATAGAGGAGAATACTACATACAACTGAGAACAGCACATTCTTACACTTGTTTATAAATTTTTACCCCCTTTTCATACACTTTTTATTGATAAAACATTGTGAAAATGTTTCACTTTTTCTTCCTTTCCTTAAAAGCTCACAACAAAATGTGATCTTTTTCTTAGTACCTAGCAACACTCTTTTCACTTAATAACATCGCACCATACACACTTTATGTTAGACTGTAAGTCAGAAATTTTTAAATATCAGCGTTATCATAATTCACACGAAGTAAAATTAGGAGAGGACTGTTTAATCCTAAAATAAGAAAATGAAATACCAATTTATAAAAATTTCTGACTTAAAGCATAACAAAATATTGTAAAGATTGTATAGCACTTACACCAAATCCTTTTGTGTTAACCTGAACCCAGGGAGAAGACACTGAAGAGTCTGTCAGTCTCACCAAGCCCAAAACTAAGACCAGCACAACCGCTCCTGAAGAAGCATCCCTCTCTCAAAAGACACCTGCTAAGAAAAAGCCGAAAACGGTACTGCTCCTTTTCTATTTTAAATATCTCAGCTTTTTGTTCCTAAATATAAAATAAAATCTAGATATTTTTAATGAAAATTTATTTTAAGATCAATGGTTTAATTCTTAATATATTCTTTAGGAGGGGGCTGAGGCAGCAGAACTTAAGGTTAAGAAACCAGCTGTCCTTAAGAAGGGCGATGATGATGAGGTAGAAAGCAATGATGCAAATATGAAACAAGCTGAGATATTTAAAATCCCAATACTCACATTTTCTACCTCCTCTTTTGTGTGTTTTTTTTAACATCACAGTTTTATTCTTTTTTTCGCACAATCACACTAATGCACTGACTCAAATGTTTGGCCAGTAGTATAGAAAGCTTAGCTTAAAAGTCTCAAATCGTTCGTTGATCCTTTAGGAACCACTGGCTGTACAAGATGGTAAATTCGAAAAGCCACAACTCAAGAAAACGACTAAGATACCTACAGACAAAGATAGTACTGATGAGAAAGCGGCAAAGGAAAATAAGGATGGGGTAAATCAAAAACTGTATGAAGCTATGTGGCGTCAATTTCTCCTTAGAGACCAAGATAGGGGATTACCAATCACGGTGCGGTAACTTTTGCTGTGTGTATATTGCACAAAACTGAAAATTACACTATTGTGGAAAGTCACAGCAGCTTTTGAACATAAAGGTTTTTAGCAAATTACTTACACTCTGCTCTGAGGGTACTTTGTTGTAAATAAATTTTCAACTCTTCTTTGTATTTTTTTTTTCAGCTACACTTCATTCACTTTTCTTATTCACCGTGATTTGTGATCTACAACAATTTTGGTCTGCACTCTTTCTGTACACAGTGATCGTCATATTGCACAAATCTGATATATGTTATCCTACACAAGTTATATGTCTTACCTGGCACAATATGTTGTAAGAGCACACACCCTTCACACACCCTACGAAAGTTCTATGTTTACCTTCGTTGAATCCTTTCGTCCACCTTTCATGTTTCGTCGTCGTTCAGGGCAATTTGAAGTCGCATGTTGCTATTTTGTTTTCCAATTTTATGTTCATTGTCTTTACAGTTGTTTTTGGTAAGTACATTTTCAGGTGTTGAACCGCGTAATGCTTTTAAAACATCGAAGCTTTATCTGCAGTTTTCTTTTATGCTTCCAGATTTTTATTTTATATTGATTTTATATTTTATACTAGCAAGTAGCCTTCATTAGAATAATGCATAGAATATAAAAAAGAGCATAGAAGTGAAAGTGAAAAAGGGAAATAACGAAAACAACAAACAAAATATTAATGCCTCTCTACAATTTCAGCTGGAACTGGACTTTGTCGATGACTACGAGAGACCAGTACTTGAAAAATACGAGAAAATCTCACCTACTCCTCTTGTCAAAGAGAAAAAAGCAAAGGAAGAAACACAAAAGGTAATGTTTATTGAATCATTCATGATGTTCTCTATAAACAGTCTTGTAAAAAATATTTTAAATGCAACCAATAATGCACAAGGATTAAAAAAAATAGTCAAAAAGTAAGACATAAATTAAAATCAATAAGAAAATTCAATGTGATAGTAAAGCTAAAATTATCATCGCAAAAGAATGATAGTGTTCATTATTTTAAAGTAATTTTACCAAAACAGGTGACAATGGTAGCACAACAGCAACGCCTAGAAGTGAAGGTAGAACACAACCAAAAAATAGTGTTTCCCTATAGTAAAATTTAAGATACACATACCTTTGTATATAAACCAATATAGCACATGCATGAATTCGATAGGATTCACAACTCTACATTCATATTTTGGCAATGGTGCCATATGCCTCGTAATAATGCAAATGGTATAAAGCACTTCAAAATTTGTTTCACTTCTACATCACAATATGATGCATGTACACAAATATGAGTTTCCTTTAGTAACTAGTATGAAAAAGAATCAAACATCCTATTATGGTATACAGCACCGACAGTGATAATAAAGCTCAAATTTAATTGACAGCAATTTGAACCTTTGTAAAAAAGAAAGATATTCAATCCCTCACCCTGTGTAAAATAATTCCTACTGTCTCCTTTATTATTTGTTTTCTTTATTGTGGTTATGTCCTTGTGCTAAATTCGAAATTATTTCAAAAGTGTTAATATGAATGTTTTGTTTCCTCCTCCCTTTTAGAGCGAAAGCAGAAGGACATCTATCCAGACCGAGGTTTGTCATCGTAATCGTAAATTTCGCTTTCGCTATTTATTTGCTTAACGTTTGGAAGGCGAATTCTGTTTTTTTTTTTAATTGCTTTCAAAGCTTATGCAACTGTATTTGATTGATTTTCTTCAAATATGTATATTTACGTTTTACAGTCCAAAGAGGAAGTTAAGGTTGAGAGCCGTAAGAGTTCTATAGCTGACAGCAAGGGTCTGAAGGTAAGAGTTAAAAAAAAATTATTCTAATATTGTCATATTAATACTACGACAAAATGATGACAAATGAGAAGAAATTCTATTTGAAATTGGAGTATTAAATTTTATTCCAAAAACAGCGTAAAAATATTGATCAAATCTTCAACTTTTATCCCATTTATTTTATTAACATCGCAAGCCAATGAAAAGTAGAAAGACCCTTTATTAGAAGTATCTATTAATGTAATAAAATATTTTATTTTAATATAGCTGACCAAGGAAACCGCCGAAAGTAGAAAATCATCACTGTCGGTGGCACAAGAGGCACAAGAGACCACGGCCATTAAGAAAACGGGTATCAAAGTAAGTAAATTGATAACATCTATATTAATTTGACGTGAAAGAAGAAATTGACAAAGAAAAAGAATTACAACCAAATTAAAAATTCACTTAAAACATCGTCAAAATATATGTATTTCAATTTAAAATGTTGAAGTCTTTGACCTATTTTCCATACCCCCAGCGAATTTTGCAATGCGTACAAAAAGCTTACCCAATTTCAATAGTAGGAATTTTAAGCTTCGTAATAGTGTAGCAAAATAATATAGTAATAGATACTAGATAAAGATTTGTTCTAGTTATATATGGCAGTATTCTTTCTACCGGCATAATATTCAAAAATATCTCAATTCAAGTCTCTATTCATTAAGACACAAGGTAACTATTAGCAAACATGTCCAATACATACACGATATCAAACATCAATTCTTCATTTATACCTACTGCAATATCAATAAGTCATGCCTGTAGTAAAAATACTGCCTGTTTTGACCACCCTCGCATAATGTGCTGCAAACCCTTGCTTATTTTGTCATCCCCTTTTTAGCCCACCATTAGAGAACCAGAGAAAGCAGAAATGGAGCAAGTCAAACTTAAGGTAAGTTCAAAAGCTTCTTCTAGCATGGGAACAATAATATCTTCAATACAAAATATCAAAGATACAGATAATATAATTTATATTGTCTTCAAATTTCTCTTTTGTATATAAAACTTAATCTTCAACATAAATCACTTTATTTTCAAACAAATTTTCGACATTGTTTGAATTTGTGTGTCTAGTAAATAACTTTTCTTCTTTCTTGTGAATAATAAAATTTGACACGATTTTTACGGTATTTACATTTTCTAGTGGATAACTTTCTTCTTGTGAATAATACAATTTTACACGTTTTTTTACTTTATATACAAGTTTTTTTGTCACTATACAATTCTGAGCACCAAAGATCTTAGAAGGCACTGACACAATATTTCATGGGTTTTATGTTTTGTAAATAGGATGCAAAAGTAGAGGAGAAGGTTACAACAGAATCTATCGATAAGCCTACAGATAAATGGCGACCTACGAAACCTGACACAAAGGTATATCATACATACACTATCATTATCACACTTTTTCGTAATACAAATATTTCGCTTAACTATATAATACCCAAATAAAATAACGTTGTCAGAAACCAACGGTAAAAGTGGAACCTGATAGTAAAGAAAGTTTGGATCGTCCTAAAGAACCTGTCGGTAAAAGACGTCCTAGCAAAACAGAGGTATCTATTGTTATTGAATTTTAACTTTGCAATAAAGTCCAATATTTATATCAAATTACTAATACATCAGCTTTTAAACAGGAAACTAAAACAGTAGAAGAAACAGAAACTACTGAGAAAACTAATTCTAAAACAATGGTATCGAAAGATAAACCAGCTGAACCAACGCCTAAACAGCCCACAAGTAAAGCCGAGGTATATTATCCTTTCTTTCGTTTTTGATTAATTCATAAAATTAAAGCTGCGTATCAATTTAATGGTAACGTTAAAGAAGTTGTTTTGTTGAAAGTTGTACCAAATAAAAAGCAACATAAACGAAAAGATTGCAGTTAACCATAATCAAGTGAATTTATAATTTTTTATTATAAATTTTTGTTTAGGATACCAAAAAAACGGCAGTGCCCGATATTACTAAGGATGAATCTGAATCTATGGAAGTAGATGAAATTGAAGATATATTCAAGGTAGTTTTTTTTTATTTGATATGAAAGATTTAATTTTGACTATCTTTGTCAATGAATTCGTATTAATAATAATAAGTGTAGGTGATACTGATAACGGTTTATGGTGTTTCTTTAGGGCAAAGAGGAACTTCCGAAACCGGAGAAACCTTTAGATAGACCAATACAGTCTCCATTCTGTCCTTGGAAGAAAGAGAGAAAGAGTAGTTTTGAGGTAATAATTAGTTTTGCATTTATAAATGACAAAATATTAGATACTTTGCAATTTACAAATGCTATAAACGTTGTAATATTTTCTTTAGGAAGACGATTTGCCTCCACCATACGTTCCAATGAAGAGGCTTACCCCTCCAGAGGTAATTGATTTTAAGTTTACACATTACATACAAATATTTCAAGTCAAATAACACGTACTATTAAAACTACAGATTTAAAAACTCATCATAATTTACTCTTGAGTTACAAGCAAATACTGTTACTGTTATAAATTGGACTATACAAAGAACCTAAATTATTTTTGAACACTATTAGGTTCCTACAATCAAGACACCAGAACCAGACGCAAAACCAGCTCCATTTTCTTGGGAGGTCATTCCTGAAATTCCCCAGGTATATGATGGCTATTAATTTATATCAAACGTTAAATTTATTTTCTCTGTGATTTTTTTTACAATGGAAGTATTTTTATTAGGCTGAACAAACACCAGAATTGGAAGATAAATATCAACCGACACTACTTGATACTACTAAAGACATGACACCATGGAGAAGATCTCATTCTCCTCAGGTACACTAATCCATTAAGACAAAAATCAGTCACAAAAATCATGAAATACATTTAGACAGAACTCATTCATAAAACACATTTAGAGTGAAGTTTTACATTAACAACTACATTGCATCACATACGATCATTGATTTTGCACAAGACCACTCCTGCTTAGGAAAATTTTAATGAAGTTTTTTAAGGAAAATTAGAGTAAGACAAAACAAAAACGATAAACTAAAAGATGATAAGGCATAAACACAATACACATAATCAAGTAACGATTATTTCTTACTAACTGACAAATCAGTTTGAATCACATTTACCTTCGGAAAATACTGTGGATTCTAACAAGCTATCTATAGAATTTTCTGAATGGTAAAACCACTAATCGTATGGTCGCCATTAAAATAAATTAAAAATCTGTAGGCTGAAGACGATAGACCCGGAACACTTGAGATCCCAGCTTTTAGCAGACCTCAAACACAGGACGAGGTATAGAAATTGGCACAAACCACATTTAAATGGCACAAAGTCTGCACAAGTTTGCACAAAATTGACACCAATTTGAAGCACAGCACTATTTTTGACACTGCACAAAATATTGTAGATTCTTGCACACTGTATTTAGTAGTTCTGTCAATGACTAGTAATATTCATGTTACTGTCATTGTCGGAAGTATGAAATAATATGCACTTATGTAGGGTAGCTAGTAAGTAGTTATCTACAATAGTAATTTGCACAAAATTAAAGGTATTCACCTCTGCACGTAGATCGTTAAATTAATCGAACACAAAAATAAATTATATGTATTTTTCTTTTGTATAATATGTACATTTTCTTTTTCTTTTCAATTATTTCCTGCATGCTGCTTACGCTTTTTAACTCACCTTTATTATCTAAATATATGTTCAATGTTATTCTATGTTTCTATTTCTTCCTATCCTTTATTTATGTTCTAAATATCAACTACTGGAGCCTTATTACTGGTAATGGTAAGTATAAAGTAAGTAATAAACAGGTACCACATTCAACAGAAAAGTATTTTCGGTGTATTTTATACAGCAACAGTCAACAAAAACAATACATTGGACAACGTACTGAGGATCCAGATCAATTTTAAAAATAAAACAACATGCACCTTGATGAAAATACTAAACAAGTTGATGATTTACAGAAAACGGCAGTTAAACAAGAGGAAGTAAAGGTAGAAGCTAAAAAAGCCAAAGTATCGACAGTCAAGAAAAAGGCTGAGGATCTGCCTGAGATTCCTGACTATGAGAGGCCAGAACTTGAGAAATATGAACCATCAGACTTCACTCCTACTAAGAAGGAGAAACCCGAAAAAGACGTGAAGGTAAGTACCTAAAGTTGTAGATAATAAATAAAATAAAATATCTTGATAAAGGTCTTGGGAAGTTACTAATGAAACATTTGTCATTTACACAGCCTAAGGTTCCTGAAATCAAGGCACCTGACACGCTCGCCGCACCTAAAATTGAGGTCATCCGCGAGAAGTCACCAAAACCAGAGATGCCAAGGAAACCTTCTCTGGTACCAGGAGTACCAGTTGGAAGACGTGGTTCCCTTATTCCTCCTCCTGAGGAAATGGGAAGACGTCCATCTCTTATCATCAGCGATGAGGTACGTATACCAATGCAATTAGCATCAAAACTGATTACGAAAATTCAATACGATGAAAAGATAATTGGAAAAGAAAGGTAAAGACATTGTAAAATTATTGTGCTGTTCAGTAGAACAATTTAGATTTTTGAATAAGTGCATATATCAATCATGAGTAAATAATATTTGGAAATTATTTGTGTTAATATAGCATAGCAGAAGTAAATTTATGTACCCTAGCAACGTATGTTATCTGCACTTATATGTATTCATTTGTTTACCTTTACAAATAGACCCTAGTAGTTTAGATACCCTATTCTCTCGTGCCGAACCCATAACTTTGCCTTTCAAGCCTTTCGAAGAGCCAACCCACAAATACAATATATGTAGACCCTCAAAGCTTTCGTAGAGTCGGAGCAGATAGTTGATTTGAAGCTTAGACTCCTGAATTCCTCGCTTCTAGACACACAGATGACACAGTAGATGAAAAAAACGATAGCCTTGTGTATATTAAAGATAGTCAAAACCGTAATCCACAGGAAAATAGAAAACTAAGACCCGGTGAGGTGGTTGAAGAAAAGAAGGTAAAAATAAAAAAGTTATTCGTGAATGTCCGTAAATTGCGTTCGACTTAACTTTTTATTGTAAACGTAATGCATCGCGGTTTCAAACACTAAGACTGGGTAATCACATTGGTGTTGATAGAGACTTTAAAAGAATTGATAAGAAGATGATAACTTTTACTGACCGAAATTCGCTTAATTTTGTGTCAAAAGTATTTTATACTGTCAAATCTATAAAGATAAGACAGTTTTAAAAGAACAATTAAATAATATCGTACGTATAAAATCATACAAATTTATACTTTTAGCACCAAAATGTGAATCAATGTGATGCCCCAGTAGAAAGATTATTTGTCACGTCTAAGGCACAGGCTATATTGCACATAATAAATTGTGAACGCACACACATGTAATGCACAGCTTACGCACGATGCACACAAATGAGCACTAAGGAATCAGTGGGAAGTCTTCGCAGGTATTAATCGTCAAGATCATGATAATAGTATATTCAAAGAACAGGTAAAAAGGCTCTGAAATTTCGATAAGAAACTGCAGTGTGCGTCAGACAAAGGATTTACTCCAAGATATACAAGAAAACTTTAGTGCCTAAGTATGTACTTGTTTTTTGAAATAAATTCTACCAGAGTTCATGATCTTGAAACGGACACTAACATCAATAACACGAAAGGCGATAACGAAATAACTATTGCACCGCTAGTCAAATCAGGTCTGCACATAATTATTAAACCTAAAAAATAGGTTTGCACCGCAGGATAGGTGAGCACGAATAAAACCTAAACCAAATCTAGGGCAGTAGGAGATCCTGGTTCGGCGGCAGAGATGATAGGCACAGGTTGTGTTCGAGGGGATATTATCAATGTTTTTTATAAACAGGTCAAATTACGTCCAGGAGAAGTGGCTGACGACAAAAAGGTGAGACTTGGTCTGGCCATTAGGAAGCTGTTTACGCTTTGCAAAGCATTTTGAATGATTTAGTTTTTTATCTATTTCTTTGAACTCAGCTTTATCAATAATGTAATTTTCGCAGAAAATTACGGGATTAAGGCAAAGGCCACTTCAGATTGATCTTTCGGTACAATGTCTTGGAAGTTGTGGGAATGTCTTTATTTTTCTCTTAATATTTTTTATTATTAAAATATGTCCACACCAACATTACAGACAGATCACTATAGATATCACTTACAACTGCCCTTTCCATATGCTTAGCATATCCTACTCTTCTGTAGAATATTACCTGGGATCTTAAACTTATCATCCCAAGAACTTTTATCATCCCATCTATCTTTACTACAAACAACTCTACATACTTTATCTTTTTTCTCTAGACGTTCTTCCCTTTTTTGTAGATGTTCCCCTTTTCTATTAGTAAGAGCAATAGCTGCCGCTTCGCCGACCAGCGGGTGATGTGACCGGGTCACTGGGTCGAACTGTTTGTCTTTTTCATCATTGATAGCAGAATCATCAATAACAGAAGATAACTTTTAAATTTTGTTCCTTTAAGCTAACGTTTATTATTATTATGATATATAGGTACAATTTTAAAGATTTTTATCGATGTGATATGAGTTTGTTTATTTTTATTTGACTGCAATGTTACGTCAAATTGTGATTCTGTTATTAATTTATGCTTTTTAGTTATCTTTTAGAATGGCTTTATTTTCTATTTCTATTCCTATAACATTAAGACTTGAATTTAAGTTACATCACCATCACTTAACAATTTGAGTAGCACTCACAATATGACATTAAAATATTTTACATAAAATCAAATAATCAATTAATCTACTAGAACAAGAGTACTACACAATGAATACTTTTCAATATACTTACCTGTTACAAAAAACTAATCACTATACAACTTTTATTGGTGGTCAAATGGATCAGTTTGATTCATAACGTGATTTTCATTTTTTTTTTTAAGTAGGCAGGATTTACTAACTCGAATAGAGTAAAAAAAATTTTATCGCTAGACGACGAACAAGTGTTATATTGATAAAGCAAAAAAAACTTGGCCATACTCTTGATTAAAAGGGAATCATTTTGTATTTCGGGTACCTAGGTTTTAAGAGGAAATTTTGTCATGTATATTTTGCACTCTATTTCTTATTTCAATGAAATCATGTGGTGAATCAAATTGATCACTGAATAAGATACTATTCCTTACACTTTCTCTGAACTAAACTAAAACAGAGTTTAGGAGAGATGACTAGAAACCTCTTACATAAGTATCTTCTTTATATCGACAGATATTTATTTGAATCCAGTACGTAGTGTGAAGGTTTCGCGTCATTTCTCAAAATATGCTTACAATTCACAGAAACACCTCACAATATTGTTACACGAAACTTTTATTGACACATTTTACTTTAATTTTTATTTACCAATTTTTAATTACCATAATGGAATCATTCTAACAGAGAATGTTTTTACTAAACCAATTTTTATTTTCCAAAAAAGAAACGCGGAAGGCCTGGTGAACTTGTGGATGAGGTATTACTTGTGTGAAAATATATGTACATGTATAAATACCTATATGTCATAGAAAGATGTTTAGATCGTGGCTAACATAGAATATGTTTCCAAAGTGTTAATCAAAAAGTGAATAATTTCAATATGATTTCAATTATAGCGAAAATTCGAAACTATCAGAAGTTTTGAACTTGGATACTTCCGGACGGACTTCTTATTTGTTGTCAACTGAAATTGTTGTGTAATGAATATTAGATTAGAATTAGAGCCTAATATCTGTCATACTAACCTATATTGACCAAACTTCGCAATATTTGTAATATAAAATAAATTTGATAAAATGTTAATATTAATATAGAAAAACGCAAGCATGTCTAAAATGCTAGAAAAAAATAAAATGCATGATATTAAATATTAATTATATGCTTAGCAATCCAAACTAACTAAAAAATCGCGCAGGAATGAAAAGCTTGCTAAAAATTTTTGTTACTAAATTTTGGATTCCCAAAAACATGTTACTAATAACACCAAGCACTTTTAAATGTATGTCTTAACGTCATATGTTTGGCGATTCTGGTTGACACATTTCTAAACTATCTTTGGAATCTTTAGGAATCTCTCCTGTCACTTTCTTTATATTTTCGAAATTATTAGCAATACTAGAAATCTGCAAACCAGAATCGAAGTCATTGTGTTTTCAGTTAGTTATGAGACTGAGACTTTAGAAAGATGCCACAAAACATCTTAGAAATCTAATTATAACTAGAGATGCAAATCTATCTGGATCTAATTGTGTCGCATTCAATCATTATAAATCAAGTGCTATGAATATAGACACGGAAGCTAAACAAAGATACTATAATTACCAACCAATGATTTCGTTTTCGAGCCAAAGATCTGTATCTGTGACGCAAATAACGCCACTATAGGGACTAGTGACGCCAAAGGTAATAATAATAACTTACTTTAAATGAGTCATCAAAAAAAGTAACTTTGGTTACATACAAATAATCACTGTTCGATAAAAATAAAGAATTATTTTAAAAACTAAATCAAATAGAAACTAAATCTTTCATAAAAGATAATATCCTAGAACAGGAAAGCAAATGAAATAAATAATAAATAAGACAGGAGGAATTTCAAACATAAACCGACAATATTAATCGTATCAAAAGCTATCAATAAACAAAAGTTATAACCTGCACACCTGTTGAAGCCGCTAACAGACATACTGATGACGATGACGCTTTAGTATAATAAATACTCAATGATGACGTTCTTAGGTTTAATGAAGCAACTGACCTGAGACTTATGATTGATCGCCCCTCTTATAAATATGAGCATGTTACTCGTACTGCACAAACTAGGCCAAGTGCTCACGAGTGTGTTCTTGAAACGTTTGCACCCTTAACAATGCTGTGTTGCCAGCTAAAGTGAATTATCGTAACTACATTGTATTGTTAAAAAGATATATATCTTGAGAGAAGTCAGCCGTGATGGTTTTACGGAGATTAAATACTCGTAGCGCCAACAATTGTTTCAGCTTTGGTAAAAATAGACTCTGAATGAACCTTAACGTTGTTAGTTGAAAATGCATCATATATTGCAACAAAAAACTATTTAAGATCAGAAATACTAGTCGTAAGGGACAGCGAACCGAAAACTGAAAAGGGTTGCTCAGTCAAAGAAACTGAACAACAGGAAATTCTTTAAGTAAATAAAAAAGGTAATTGGCTTTTCCACCCAATATAATAACGAAATAAATATTTGTCAATTTTATTTGTATTCTCGTGAATTTATTGGGAGAAGTAAAAGTAAAAAAAAGCAATTCAACATTAAAAAAAAAGATAAGCAGAAAATTATTGCTCATCATTCCATAAACAACGTATAGATACAATAGATTGACTTTGTATTTTATTGTGTACAATAAACTGTTAAATAAATAAATAAATAAAAAATTGACAAGAACGAATAGATAAATAAAAATAATAGAGATTACCTGAGAATCCGCGTGGGTAGGAGAAACGCAATGACTATTGGTCTGGGCAAAGCACGACAATCTGAAGTATTGGCAGCAGCACAAGCATCTGCAGAGGAGACGAACATATTGGCCATTAGTAACCATTCATCAAAATTGACAGCATCCATTTTTGTACATGTTAAAAATAGATGTCCATAATTAAATGTGACTAAATAGAAAAGTAGGTTACATTGGAAGCGCAATATTTAATTTACAATTTCATCCTTTCTGTGGCATAATGAGGTCAAATTGTACCATTTGATGACCATTTTTGGTTAAACGGCGAATCGAAAATCAGAATTTGAATATTTTATGGCAATCCAATCATATTAAGTTGTTTCATAAGACTGTGGCCTGCAAGATGTCTCACAGCTAAGCTATATTTATTTACACGTGTAAAGCACAGAAATATTTTTACCCAGTAAAACGACTATCAAAGCCAAACTTTAGACGGTATGTACTGAACGAAATAACCGGGCTGTCATCGATCAGCTCTCAGAATTTGTCGCCTCGAAAGCGACGCGTGCGCCGCTGCCAGACGGCAGTCGCATCAGATTATAGCGTTTATAGGCTCGATCAATCTTTGTTCTTGCACAACCCCTCAATCTGTCCCGGTAATAAATGAGGATTGACATGTCGTCAACGTTTATGGAGAGGTATTTTCATGCGAGGGTGAATTACGGACTTGATTTGCCAAATTTGATTACTGAGTCTCATGCCATAACGTATATGAAGATTTTTGCACGTGCAGTAAGAGACTACAATAAGCAGAGAATAGAGAATAGAATTGAATATAGATGAAGATTTGAGATTAGATTTTATACAAAGAGTACCTTACATCAAATGATATATTAGTTAATAATTTACGGGAAATGTAACTTGGACGCTAACACCGGAAATCAATTTCCACTTACAAGATTTCCAAATGATTTTAACATGATAAATATGTTTAATTATGTAATTAATGGAAATGACTGTTGCTAATAAAATCGAGGTAAATTGAATGTTAAAACCAAAGACGATGACAGGTAGATACGACAGCTAAAAGCAGCCGTTGCAATTTGTCTTCTAACGCCGCGTGATCTTCAGCTTCAAAATAAGACCCCTCGTCGTGTCAATAAAAAACTATATGAGCCGTGATGTTTATCCAAGCCAAGGCGGTGTAAGATCGAATTAATCAGATGATTCGTCCAATTGAATCATCAATGATAATCGACATCATTGTCTTATTTAGTGAAGCCCCTTGGCCCGCTGAAGACAATATCAATCTTAAAGCGGAAAGTAAGGTCGAGAAGACGATTAAATGGGAGATCAGAGTGTACTTGATAAAACAAGATTCTATTTTAATTACAATGATCAAAGAAAACGAGATTGTCGACGACAGGGAATAATACTAAGTCACATTGCATTTAGAACGCATAAAGTAACCAGATAGTAATCTTCCCAGATTTTTCACTGCCAGTTTCCAAGACAGAAATAAAATCATCAGCTGATCTCTCAATTTAAATTTACTTTAAGATGTTGACGTAGAAAGTTTCAGTTTATCTGTTACTAGCATTCAGAATATATAAAGTAAGTGTTTGCTCATGGTTTGCTCTAATAAATAAGCCAAAGTGAACATCGTAGTTATGAGAATTCAAGTTGATGCTGAAAAAACAAACAATGCGAGTTGTACGTGAACTTCAATAGAGATAGATTTTAAGAGAGTCTTTCATAAATAAAATTGGAGTGAAGTATAAATTCCTAATCGAAAATAAAAATATTATGACAAGTACTATTTTTCAGATCGGATATCCTAGAAATTGCGCCCATAAAAGTGATTACTACTTATTTTATCAAATTTTAGTGATTTAATTTTATTCAGTATTCATTGTATTTTATTTTATCAACCTAGAAAATTTGTGTGGACCTATGAATGCTGGAATAAAATATTGAATAACATGCAGTAAACTGTTAATACAAAATATATTGAGGAAATAACACGTACAGGCACCGAGCTTCGCATAGATTTCGCACGTCGCCCAAGACCGCGTTACACGGATGGCTCACCTTAATCTGATAATTAATTGAATCGGTCTTCTGATTTGTGCAGCGCAAAAATAGAAGCACCTCCTCTAGAGGTGAGGGGGGGTATCAGCACGACCATGTCACAGTACCCCTTCCTTCAGTCTTTTGACATCCGCGCCCATTTTTAGATGGAACGACTACGAAACCTTAAATCGAATCGAATATAGGATAAAATATATATAAAAATAATAAAAATATATCTTGGTTGAAATAGGGTGTAATTAAAACTTAAATTAAAAGCATTTAATGATTAGAAAATATGAGTACAGAAGAAAGTGATAAGAGAATTTGTGAAAAACTAAAGTTTTTAAGAAAATTCTTTAGCGTAATTTATGTGTGAAATAGTGATGTTACTGTGATATGATATGAATTACTGTGATCATAGAAAACATTATTTAAGTTTAATATTTTAATGAAATAGTAAAAATATATTTTTTGAGTTGTGTTGTGGCATCTTAGATAGGATACTAACATGGCTTCCGTGGCTAAAAAGCCCACTGGTGGTGGAAGCAAACTTAAACCAAAAGATGATGGTGCGGTAAGTACAACAATATATGCTTTGAAAACTGTATTAGTATTATGATAAAAATCGAAAAGTCATTGAAATATGTTGGCAATTTTTACCTGAATGGGCTTTTCATCGTCCTCTATTTAACATTGTTGATATGTAGTTTATAGATCTGATTATGTAGAGCAGATTCATTTTATGAAAAGAATACGTCAAACAAAATTTTATGAACAAAAATGATATTAATCATCTTAAAATTTTACTTTCAATGTTCTGCTATATACAAAAGCCAATAAATTACTTAAGAATCAATGTGTTTTATCATATTTTAAGGCAGATAATATTTTGAGATCTAGCGATTATAAAATATTATTAACTACAAGTCAAATTATTTACAAATATTAATAAGCAAATAGATATTGTTGATAAGCTATATAAATACTTTGCTTGTTTTAATCATTAATATTAATGTCAACATGAAATGTTTTCTCCAAGTCCAAGATTGATTGTCCAGCCAGTGTTGTCTTTGATGTACAGTTTAGTTTATCTTTCTAATGTGACTCATTCATAATAATGATATAAATCATGCTTACCAACGATTATTTTCTGCTTAATATAGATAGATACATTTTAAAAAAATTGTGTTCTTTCTTTCGTAGGATTATTTTTGTATAATTATATCTTGATTGAGGCTTCGTGCCCCTGATGATGATGATGAATATATTTTTTCACTTCGTGAATAATTTGGTGTTGAAAGCTCTCGATCTTAACAACAACTTAGATCGTGCCACATCACAATCTTTCGACTCTAAGTCAATATATTTTTTAACCTTGAAAATTCCTTCATCTGCTGTAATCGAAAAATCTGATGGTAATTTATTTTGAGCAGATGCAACTTCTCTAATTGACATTTATTATGACTGTTTAGCTAATGTACGCTGATTTACCATTGTCATATTTTGTAGACACTTGTGCTTCATTTATCAGGAGGATGTACATGAATCTAGATTAAAGCCGTCTAGTGGTAACACAAATATTCAAAAGGAAGAGCTTATAGTTTTAACAAGTGAAAGACACTAGTGATAAAAATTGCAACGAACTTTTGGATAAAGAAAATTTTAAAAGTCTTATTTCATTTGGCAATGAAAATTTAAGTGAATGAGATTAAAATGATAATTAAAAAGATAAAATACACGTGTCTACTAACAGGTGATATGATTTAGTTACCTGTTCTAAATAAATAATAACAGACCGAATTAGTTGCTAGGAAGTCCTGATGCTAATTTGGCTAGCTTACAGTGATATCGTTATAAATCATACTTGTAATTAAAGATGAAATTCAAGATATATTTCCACCTGCAAATTCTACCGACAAGCTGACGATGATTCTAATGATACTCGATTTATAGCTACATACAGCGCAGTGTCATAATTTCAAGAGACTGTATTATATACCTACTATTCAACATTTTCTGTATTTGGACAACATAATTTTGAAAATTTTCAAGAAGTAACGACAATAAAAATGAGAAAAATGTTACATTGCCAAGAAATAATGAAAATTTGGTCCTCCCAAAATGACAATATTTCTGGAAAATCCATTTTTTTTTTTTGGAAAGAGGACATACAAATACAAGACTACAGCAACAATTTCGATGACTTTTTCTTATACAGTTTTATTTTTACATGTTTTGCTAAGAAAGATGAAAGTATTTCGGAAGAGAATCAAAATTTAACAGTTTTTGTTTCTTATTTACTTGCATATGTAACTAAAAGTATGTTAACAAGAATTGTTAAATATTTATTTATTTCAAGTTTCATGTTTTAAACGCGATTAACCTAACCTCGTTTACAATGACACCTTTGCTGAATCCCACTTCTAATGTTTAGCGACGCAAGTCTTCGGACGCAAGGAGACCGTCCATCCAGGATCTGGAGGACCTGATCAACAAACCTTCAGTACCGCTGAAACCAATAGGAAATGAGGGACCTCCAGCCATTGTTGATGTACAGGAAAGCTACTCTGCTGTTGAAGGTTGGTATATATACGTGACGTGTTAGTGTTAGTTGTTAGATTGATTGTAATCTTTCCATATAAACTAATCTTTTGTCTTTGCTATACAAGTATGGCCCGTACGTATATTATCAAAGTCGAAAGTGATATTATACATTGAAATTGCAATATTAGTTTCCTACTAAAAATACATACAATTTATGTCGTTGGTCTAGGTTAGGGCCAAGTCTACGGTATTTAGTAAAGCTATTGTTTACAATGATAAACAACATTCGTTTATACACATATTTGTTTGGATACTTGCCAATCAACTTTTAATTCAAAGCTTCATCATTAAAGCTCTAGTAATAAAGCTGATGGAATGTTTTGCCAAGCAATGTATTATAGACAGAATTTCACCGTTGAAAATCATCTCATTCGGTCTAATTACATATCTGTGTTGATGTAGACAAAAAATCTGTTTGGATTTATCTTAGATACATTTTTTTTAATCAAGATAATAATATCCTATAGTAAAATAAAAATGACTACATAATAAAATAAAGAAGCTGCTACCGACACTACATGTAAATATTCCAGATGAGACTGGCTACCTCACAGTCCAAGTGGAGGGTAACCCACCGCCCACGTTTAAGTTCTACAAGGGTGTTACTGAGATCATCGAAGGTGGTCGCTTCAAGTTCGTCACTGATGGTGAAACCGGTCTCATCACGCTCTGCATCAGGAAGGTCAAACCCAACGATGAAGGCAAATACAAGGTTGTCGTCAGCAACATCCACGGAGAAGACTCCGCTGAGATGCAACTTTATGTGTCTGGTGAGTATTATTTTTAAGTGCTAGGGACAGCTCTTGTAACGCCGTAAAATGCAAAGAAATATGTAATGAAATGACGTGAAATCGTGTTTATTATTGTAACCTCTATCTTGAACTACAGACGCTAGTGGTATGGACTTCCGAGCTATGCTCAAGAAGAGGAAATACGCTAAATGGGCAGAAAACTGAAAGACCTTAAATCAGGACTCAAGGTTGAGAGTTCCGGCGATCCAGCTGAATCAAGAAAGTCTCGACACCGCTGATACACCACTATCCTTCCTCTTTTCGAAATATCACTCTAAACCTATGGACCACGATGCATACAAGTATGTACAGATGCAGGAATTTTGAATTCCAATTATTGTATACACACTTTTTGTACATTTCGTGCTATGCAATTTGCTACTGTGTTGCACTGCACCCATAATTTCAAATTTTCAAAATTCTTGTGAGTTAATATTTGAATTGTAATAATTATTAATTAATATTTAAAATTATAATTATGGTAAAAGAAATATTAATTAATAATCTTAAATAAAATAATAATCAAAATGAATTTTGAAAATATGAAAATATGGGTGCAGTGCAACACCAGCTTGCAAATTGCATAGCACGAAATGTACAAAAAGTGTGTAACAATAATTGGAATTCACAAAATTCTGAATCAGTACAACATCGTATGCATCGTTGGTCCATAGGGTTTAGAGACTGGATATTTCGAAGAGGACGGCTTCATAGTGGTCGTATCAGAAGGTGTCGAGATTTTCAGATTCCCAGCTGAGAATCGCAGGAACTCCTCAAACTGGTCCTGGTTTAAGGTCTTCAGTTTTCTGATAACATCATCGTTCATTCCATTTTCCATTTCAACCATGTTCCTAACATAGAGAAACGCAGATAACAAAATCTGGACAAATCTTGAAAATATAATGTTTCGGTATGTATAGGAATAATCCAGCTCAAGATTATTTAGATTTTTATGATGACTGCGTTGCTTTATGTGACCCTAATATTAACATTGGCACTTTCAATTCCTGACATGTGCACAGTCAACTCAAAACCAATCACAGATATTTTCTGTTATTCGACTTATTTGGATTTGAATCGTTGGTGATGATAATGGTTCTGGTGAGAAATTGATCTCAATAACGTAAGTAACTTTATTGATCTCATGGTTAAGCGTAATTTTATAGTTTATTTAATCTAGGTTTTAATATTAGATACATAATCTATGTTTTAATATTAGATACATAGTTACGTAAATAACTGACCAATTTTTTGTGTTCTGCTTTAATTTGAATTTAACGCTTTATAAACAAATAAATAAAACTAATTTTAAATAAATCTAGTTTTATAAATAAACCTATTTGAAATTACCATAAACTCGTCTATACTGACATAAATTTGACATTTTGACAACTATTCTGTTGAAAGTTGCACAAAAATGGATGTTTATCAATCTCGAACTATTTCATTTGTGAATAATACAGTTTATTATACAATCGCGATGGCAAGTTGGTTATTCAAGAAGATTTACAAAATATTCCCACATGTTAGTAATTTAAATACTTAAAACAAGAATTGAAATCGTGATCATTGCGCAGCAGAATAATATTTATCTACAGAGGATCTACAGTATGATCTAAACATTGTTTGTAATGGTTTTCTGTACATACCACGTATGTACAGTTGCCATTATTTACAAAATCAAATACTGGGACATACTGGGACAATCGATTGCAATCTTTAACGATATAAATATCATGTTTATAAGTACTAAATGTTTATGATGTAAACTTTCGTAAATAACTGAACTCTAAAATATTATGTTCTTCATAAATTAACTCACCTTTCCTATAATGCACTCACATATACACAAATCACTGTTTTAAACCTTGTGTTAATCTTCTCTTATTTAAATTACTTGACGATCCTGTCAGCATGGACCAACTGGGTATTTCACTTCCAAGCTTCTCATTAACTTGGCTTTAAGACCATTCACTTTGTGTCTGAAAAGCAGAACAGGTTATTTATCGTTAACGTTAAAATTCTAGGAGATATATGACAAGAGGAGACGTATGTCCCTCTGTGAAATGTTACCAGATTGGCCCAAAATGAAGGAGGTTATCAAAATTAAGGTTCGCCTAAAAGGAAAACTAAATGAGTAAGACCAGCTGCTGTTTTGAAAACAGATCAAGTGACTTGGTAAATTCAGGAAGTTTTGTGATAACAAAATACAATCATTGAAGTACCTGCAGATAATTTTCATTAGAATTATTTCAAAAGGGCAGTTAGCGATCTTTTAAAAGGAATGACTGAATGATATTAAAAAGAATGATAAACCTAAACCTTAAACACCTAAACTAAATATATCCTCCTGAGTTAGTTACTCCAACACTACACTAGAAAAAATAAAGTACTATATAGTTGGTATACATTTAAAATGGTTTATTTGATTATGATTTAGTTGGAGAAACTACTTCATGAGCGATTTAAATAAAATCTGCATAAAATTGAAACTTAAAAATAACTCGCACATTGTTTTTTTGTACCACCACTTCACTAAATTTTTCAGGGAATGGAAGTGGAATGAATTTGGTGACTTCTGTCTGGATGTCTTTTGGTCATATTTTTCACAGGTCTTTGACGTCGGATTGAGGAGCTTCTGTCACGTCATTATTAAAAATGTTTCTGTCTTCATATTTACTATCATTATTAATTTCAGCTGATGCATCCGGTGTTTGCAGATGTTGGAATTTCTCAAAATTATTTTTTTATTGTGATCAATATGTTTTGGTTCACCTTTCGGCCTTAGTATCATCATATATTTTTATTTTTTTATTGCATTTATTACTGCTACCTTTATGCCTATAGATTTATTTTAGTTAATGTGTTTACTAAATTTTGTTTTAGGTGATATTTTTAAAATACTTTAATATAAGGGTGCCCTAGTCAAGAATTATTCTATTCATCTAAGTAAAAAAGAAAATTTCATTGGAACTTATCACCAAATTGTTGTTGTCAACAATAACAATAACTTTCGCGATTTTTAATTTTTTAGACAATACTTAAAGATTGTGGAAAGTTTTAGTTCTGATCCTAAATTCAGCTATCTGGTGATGAT